>PVKE010016769.1:0-31593 GCA_004027555.1 Craseonycteris thonglongyai | reverse complement strand
TATATATATTTGGCCATATTTTCTAGTTGTTTTCAAGTAAGGGTTAGTTATTTCACATAATCTCGGTCATCGTTACTGAAATTCTCTTCTGTTTTGAAGAAAAATATTCATAAACTTATTTTTTATTTATATGTAAGATGTACCACGTATTGAATAATTTAATATTGTATTATGATTGTATATATTGTTGAAACATATGATATATATATATCACATTTTTGCCCAGAAACTTTATTGCCTCCGTTGTCTTTAAAAGTCTAATTGTTTTTATCTGCCCTTCCTGTTCCGTCATAGTTCTTTTCCCATTCACCTTTCCAGCCTATCCACACTTACCTACTTATACCCTCTTATATTTCTTTTCACTTGCATTTGGGTTTCATAGTCTGTTTCTAAAAATACCTGCAAGTACCAGGTTTTGATTGTCCCGGAGTCTTTTTTAGATTAACATGTTATTTGCTACCATCTTTTTCAAAAGCTATTTTTTATCTTCAATACTCTGATTACCTTAAGCTTGAAATCAATTGGTACAGAACACACCTAATTATTATAGCATAATAGATCCATAGCAAGGAACCTTCTCCTTCCTAGTTGTTTCACTCTGCTGGAAATTGGCTATAGGTAAAGGTGTTTCACTTCCTTGTACATACCTGCTAATTTTGCAGGGACCCTCAAATAGGAATGAAGCAACCTTGGGCAAAGTAAGCTAATTTTGACCAGAAGACAAATGTTTGAAATCCCTGAAGCACAGATTATCTTGACTTATTGTTGTCTAATCTTTGATTTAGTTATGTACACGTATTAATAGTAAATTTGGCATGTGTGTGCATGGCTAGAATTCAAAGATAGAAGTTTAATTAGAATCACTGAAAGGTTTTACTAAAATATAAATGTATAATAGCTTTAGAAATCATATTTACATAGTGTTACTTTTAGTAATTATAAATCAGTAGATCAATTTTTAGAGTCACTAAATCTTTAATTCTCATTAGCATTCCATAGTGCAAAAAGTGAGTAATGCTTCTAGCCAGTCTCATGTAGGACTTAGCACCTAGTGATTGAATTAGAGGTATAAAATTCTTAGGTAAGTCTATGTACAACAATATAAATTATAGTTATTTTTATACCATTTCTACCTCAGAGGAAATTACTGACTTTGCTCTGTGAATGAGATATAGATAATATATCAACATTGGGCAAGGCCATTTGTTTACTAACTAGGCATTTACATAATGCCTATTATATGTAAGATACTATGCTAGAGAGACAAAAGTGGGTATTGTTCTGTACTTGTCTTCTAGTAACTCATAGTTGAAAGGAAGGACTATACAATGACAATTGCAATGTTCTGTAATATGTACAGTTCTTAATAATTGGTGGCTCAAAGAAAGAGGTGATGTGGCATGTCTGTGTATTTGGGCAAGCAATGGAAGATGAAGTTAAACAGGCTGGGGTTATCCCCAAGGATGATGGCCTTGTGTCATAGGAGTTCACATTTTACCCTGTGGACAATAGGGAGTCATTTAATGGTAGCATGTAGAGGTATTGATGTATGAATATGTATACTTTTAAGTAATGTCATGTTGTTTGGGAAATTCCTTAAGCAGGGAGACATGTTGGAGGCTGTATCAACCTCTTGTATAGAGTGATGGAGGACTATACTAAGAAAGGAGCAAGTAAATGCAGAGGGAAAAATAAATTTTAAAAATGTGATTCAACAAATATTAGAATGATGCTTAATTTCAGGTTTGGAAGTGAAAAGTAGTGCCAATAACTAAGATTGTGAATTTAGATAGTAAAACTGATTTGGGTGAAAGATAAGAAAAAAATATTTTTGTTAAACAGCGAGGTACTTATGTGGAGTTAGACAAAGTCAACACATACTTTCAGGTAAACCTCAGACATGCACAAATATGATATAGGATTAGATGTGGAATGAGAAATAGAAGGGTGATAATGGTCTGTGGAGAAACTCGATGTAAGGGGCAGGTCTATATATGTAGCCTTCTAATGACTAAATTAACTTCAGTGATAATGCCTAGAAAGGCCAGAAATTTGATTGCTGACAAAACCCTGATTGTATTTGAGGACGATATTAATAACTTGTTAGGTGGGCTTATGTACCAGGAGTCTTATAAAGGTTAAAGAAAACAAACAAGTACATTTTTATTTTGTAGTTTATATCAAGCCACTCTGATTTCTAATAAGCAAAACATCTCAACTCTTGTTGTCTTAAGTCTAGCTGTATGGACAAAATAGCAATAACAACAATAATAATAGACAAAAACCGAACACTAGAGCTATCAATGCAACACTATAAGAGAAAACTTTGTCAACTTTATAACTTCATAATAATGAGAACTGTTTCCACTAACAGAAAAATTGTAACAGTTTGGATTGATTTGTTTTGAGAGCTTGTGATCATGCAAGTGATTGTAGCTAGTATTTACAAAAGTATTCACTCACTCCCTGATCGCTACTCCTAAGGATCATAATTCACTAGCAACAGTTTTTCTTTAGATACCTGTAAACTCCTTGAGATCAGGGAATATCTTCCATATAATTAAATAATTCATTTAATTATTATTAGTCATTCATTTTCTGAATACTTTTAGGAAACTGCAATTAAACTAATAGTTTTAAATAATCCCAACTAAAAAAATTGATCAAGTTGAATAAATTATAAATCAGGGGTAGAGAATAGAAAATTGGCGATCCATAGATGAAGTTTATTTGGCCCTCCCACTGTTGACATTTCTCAAGATTAAATAATTATTGTACATATTTGTTACCAACATACATATAATTAATTCTAATTCACCCAAAGCATATATTCTTGTGCTTTCTTCTTTTAAACCACACTGGCCTCCTTTCTTGTTGGAGCTTGGATTCACTGACTCCATCTGGTCTCTGATTTAACTTTTCCCTCTGCCTGGTATGCTCTTCTAAATATCTTCATTGTCAACCCCATCACTGCCTTCAAGTCTTTGCTTGAAGAACCTTAGGCTTACCTAGACCACTATATGTAAAATTTCACAACCATTCCCCACAACACACTCTCCTCCTACACTCCCAGTTCCTTTTGCTGTGCTCTTTTTCTTTTGTTCCAAAGCAGTTTTTGAGTTTCCAACATATCTTGTGACTTATTGCATATGTTTATTGTTTATTTTATGTCTCCCTAATATATGGTAAGCCACAGTGGGCCAAGATATTTGTTTTTCTGTTTGTTTGCTATAGTGTATTTCAGGCAGTTGTATAGTGCCTGGTAATTTAGGATAATCAATACATTTTTGTTGAATAACTCAGTGAAAAATCCCAACATTTGGCTCCTTTTGAAAAAAAAAATTCTATTTTTTAACACTGGGATTACATTCTTATTATCTTTCCTCAGTTGGTTGGAATTTAGTGTTAACTGGTGATTTGAGTTTGAGAAGCATGGATTCCTCTGCCTCTACAGTCATCACTGCCCCAGTTGTCTTCCCAGCACTGAGACTTAGATGCATTGGAATTAATCTTCATACTTCTGCTTTTATTTTTGTTACAGTAAAGTTAAGAGAAAAGTTAATTATGCACTGCACTCACGTCTTGACCAAAAGGGGGAACATGAGATTAAGAAAGAACAAAAAGCTACATGTTTACTAAAAAAGAGGCCAAGTTTATTTTTGTGTATCTATAAAGCGAAGAATTGATTAATGTAGTAAATGTTTAAAATGTATATTTTTCAATGATAATTAATTTATTTGAATTATCTTCTTGATTCTTCGCTTTTGAATGGCTGGCCCTGTTACGTAGTCCCAATTGCATCAGCATTGAAAATGCAAAAATAAGAATCACTGAAGCATGTGTCAACCAAAAAGAAGATACATATTGCAGAAGATTGTATTAATAGCAAATACCTTGAGTAACTCAAAGTAGAAGTTAGTAAGGTTTTTTGTTTTGACTGTGGAGCCTCAGAACACTATAAGTCACCAAGCCACATGCAGGCAATCCTCATAAATACCCATAGCTAGTGAAACTTCAGTTAATCAAGAGGATACCACTTTAGACATAAGCTTGCATTTATATCTGGACATGTAAAGCAAACAGATGGCAATCAGTTGGAGCACAAGTATTGGGCATATCCCCTTAGCCAGTAATGCACTGGCTTCACCTTTATATAACATTTCTTTTCTTTTCTTTTTTTTTTTTTTTTGAGGAAGGGAAGATAGAACCAGTGAGGAGAGATGCCATTAATTCTTCATACTTTCTATCCTTGACATTTTCTGAGTTAATGCAGTCATTCAAATAAGTGAAAGCAAGAATTGCTGATTAATAAATCTGTTGAAAACAAGGCCACCAGTTATAAAAGCCACTCCATTTATAGACTTTTACATAAAGCATTGTCTATCTCTGCTTCAGTGCCACACTGACAGAAGTGGTCTCTTTGTTTCCTCATTATGGTGCACTTCTCTGAGCCATGATGTGCTTTCTGCTACAGGTCTCTCTATTTCATTCACCATCCTTTTGCATGTTTTTGAGTTTACATCACTTTTATGTGATTATACTAGTTTTAAACAAAAGTTATAATTTAATGTATAGTACTATTTTACATGCAATATATAATTGATACTTTTAAAATGTTTGCATTATTGCACAATAAGCTCTATCAAAATGAAAAATTAGATGACTTACTTTTTTATTAAATGATAATTATTAAGTTAACAACATTAAACTCAGGATAAGATAGCTGAGCTGTGTTACAATTTTAGTTATAAAAATGTATGCTGGGGAAGCCAGATGGCTCAGTGGCTTAAGTGCTCACTTTGCAGTGCCAGGGACCGAGGATCGAATCCCGGCCCTGGCCCGTGCGGACCCATATGCTGAACTGGGGAGTTCCCCCAGTTCAGTTCTCTCTCTGTCTCTGTCTCTGTCTCTGTCTCTGTCTCTGTCTCTCTCTCTCTCTCTCTCTCTCGCTCTCTGTCAAAACCAATAAATGATTAAATAAATAAATAAATAAAAGTATCTTTAAAAAAAAAAATTTTTAAAAAATGTATGCTTATTCTTTTTGGAAGTCTGCCAGCTAGAGAATATATTAGACAGTGAGTGCAACTGGACAAATCATCAATTCAGCAATTTCTAGCTGGTCAGATATATCTTCAGGAAAAATTTAACTTTTATAATAGTTATTCTTGGTCTCTGCTTCATAGAGATCAGCCAATTATTTATGTGATAATTATAGTGAGAGATATATAATTAAAAAGTCATTGAAATTTCTACATTTATCAATTTTAGTTTACATGCTGCTATGTGAGCACAATTAATAAAGAAAGCATTCATATTCAAATAAAACTGCTAGTGGAGAACTGCCTTACTTTACAAACCTAAGTAGATTATGCCCTTTACTGACAAATGTTCAATTCATTGACTTTTGTCACGTTTCAATTAATTACTTACATTTATTTTTTGTGCCAAACATAATTTTAAAAGATGCTATTACCACTTTATACGATAGTGAACTGATGTGTTTTAAAACCATGGAGGGAAAAGAATACTAGGTACTGTATGAGTGACCACTTGACCTCCTTGCATCCTGCTTGGATTTTGATTAGCATTTATTTAGGATCCTCGGGACTATGGAGCCCCTAGAGGGTAGCTTCCAGAGAAACAAAAGGATAAGCCACCCAGCTGTGTTTGAAAATGCAGAAATGAATAAAAAATAAAATAAAAAGCTTACAGAGTTAGTTACTATTACTATCCTGACACACATTTTTAGTTGCACCTTTATATATACAGATAATCACACATGTCCTCCATATTCTGTGTACACTTTTTAAGGTCTTTAAATATTGTTTGTGAATATAATAATAGCTAAATAGGTTCCATCATCTGGATATATGGTGTTATATAATTCAGTTAATGATCCCCTTTTTATTGGAATTTAGGTGTTTTAATTACTATAATAAAAATAGTCCAGAGATATATTTATATATACATCCTAGAACATTGGCTGAATATTTTCTTGGAATACATTTTTAGAAATAGACTGAGAGAAGGTATTTAGTCATTTTGTAATATGTTTGGTACATATGGCCAAATTTCTTTGTAGAAAGTTTATATTGATTTATATAATAAGCATTCCCAGCATATGAGAGTACTAGTGTCATTTCTTCTCACCAATTTCCTCATTTAAAAATACAGTTTATGGGGAAGCCGGGATGGCTCAGTGGGTTAAGCGCTCACTTTGCAGCGCCGGGGACTGAGGATCGTATCCCGCCCGGTCCGTGCGGAACTATATGCTGAACTGAGGAGTTCCCCCAGTTCAGTTCGCTCTCTGTCTCTGTCTCTGTTTCTCTCTCTCTCTGTGTCAAAAAATAAATTAAAAAAAATACAGTTTACTGAGTTCAAAATGAATAACATCTTATTTGTTACTTAAATATGTATTAATTATTAGTGAGATTGAACCTTTTTACATGTTTACTGACTACTTTATGGGGAACTTGTGTATCCATAGTCTATATACCATTTTCTTCTAAAGAGTTTAGCTTTTTATGATTGATTTTAGAACCTCTTTGTATGTAATTACATTATTACTTTAACATACTAACATTTTCCTTGCAATTTTTCATTTTACTTTATTTTTAAAACTAATCAAATATAACTTTTTTACTTCACAGGTTCTTTCTTGTTATACTTTGAAAGGGCTTACATATTTCAAAATTATATAAATATTTGTTTATATTTTCTTTATGGTTCTTTTATGATTTTTTATTTCTTTGCTTTTTTTAACTTGGAACCCTAATCCATCTGAATTTAATTTGGGAGCAGGACTAGATGCAAAAGTCTACCTTTTCTTCACAAATTGTTAAACCAGGTTCCACAACTTTCATTGAATAATCTGTATTGAGTCTTTTGGAGACTTCAGTCATCAAAAATATAGACTTACACCTGAGTAAGTCTACAATGTGGGCATCTCATCAGAGACAAAAACATACGTTAAAAATCATACTGAGATTTTGTTTTCTTGTTCGTTTGTTGAATTCAGTTTTATATCTCACATGATTCAGTGATAGTGTTAAAATTCACTACAACTGTTTTGTGTGCTATAATTGGATAAAGAAGAATCTTTAAAGAACAATGAGATACTTCAGGAATATTGGATCAAATGCTTAAGTACATGTGAAAACAGCATTTTGCAAGTACAATCTTTCTCCCTAAAATCTAAGGCTACAGTAATGCAAACAAACATAAAGATCAAGAGATTGAACAAATACATAACTAAGGAAAAGTTTCCCTGACTCACTCTCATTTTCACACTTAGTGAATGTCAATTAGCTCAATCAAGTCTTTGCTGATAATGTCAGCTGTCAGTCATTCCTCAGTAATGATGCATGAAGTTTGTCAGCAGTCAATGGACTACTTGAGTGATAAATGAAATAATGAGGGCACAGAGGCCTGAACAAAATTTCTCCACTTCTGGTAATTTTCTCTTCACATGGGGATTTAAGACAAAGAGAAAAACCAAATTAAAATTTGTGTTAATGTAGTGTTTATTTAATGCAGTGTCTATCTTTAAACATTCATCTTTTAATCTTGTAGTTCAAAAAGGTAACATAAATGGCCAATAATTATCATTTCCCAACTATATTTGTCAATATAAGCGGTATTAGCTGCTGCAAGAGATAAATCCCCAAATCCCAAGTGCTTTCACAACAAACGTTCATTCTTAACTTGTGGGTAGTGTGACTCCTCTGTGTGGCTCTTCTCCATTCAGTAACTCAGGGATGTGGACAGCCATATTGTAGCTAGATGATCCTGGACTTAGTTCTTTAAAGTCATTGTGGTAGAGGAAGAAAACTGGTGAACAATACTGGAATATTTAAAGGTTAGGGCTGCAAGTTGCTTACACCATTTCTACTCAAATCCTGTTTTTGGATCTCAGTCACTTTAACTCAATTTAACTGCAAGGGAGGCTGTGAAATTTAACTATAAATAGCTTCTTTTATACCGACCAAACTTGCTTTATTTTTAATAGTCCTTCATATCTAGATTTTTAACTATATCATATCTTGTTAAATCATGATGGTTTGAAAATACTAGCTAAAAATTGACAGCATTTAATATGGTATGTGCAAGATTAGTTTTCTTACATCCATACAATATTTAAAAACTTAAGTAGAAATTAAGCATATGTATGGTAAAATATTCAAAAAGTGAAGGAAGGCATATTATAAAAAGTAATTAATTGTTTTTTCTTTGGTCTGATTTTTCACTGCATCCATTTGTGACCACTGTTAAAGGTTTTTTTCTTTCTAAAAATATTGTATATAGACCTATATCTGTAGGTATATATGTATCTATGAGGGGTGGTCAGGAAATTTGCAGAATGGAGATGATGAAGGGTAAAAAAACTATTATGTTTTCTCTTCAGGGTATTCACCCTTAACCCTAATACATTTTTTAGATTTTTCAATAAGTTTATTTATAACCTCAAAAAAAAAGAAAACGAAAAGAAACAAAAAAGAGTATTGTTTTCTTTATCATCAGTAAATTCCTTTCCTTGAAGCTGTATTTCCATGTTGGGAAAAAAAAATAATAATTAGATGGAGCCCAAGTCTGGACTGTGGAGAGGGTGTTTTAATGTTTGAAAGCCACAGTCATGAAAAGTAGCTAATGCAACATTGTTCTTTTGCATGGGTGTGTTGTCGTGCAAAAGTAGCACCACTTTGGTCCATTTTCTTCTTTTCTCCTTCACAAATTCTTTTACCTGTTTCAGCAGACTTGAATAGTACTCTCCAGTTACTGTGATACCATTATTCTTGTAATCGATTAGCAGAATACCCTTAGTATCCTAAAAACAGCCATGATTTTTCCAGTTCATTGTGTCACCTTGAACTTCCCAGGGATGGTGTGTCCTTCTAATGCCACTGGAATGACTCCTGCTTTGACTCAGACTTATAATGATGAACCCACATTTTATCTTCTATGACAGTTTGGTTTGAAACTTCATCTTTGTTATTTATGCAGAGGCCCCCAAATTATCATAAACACTTTGATGTGCCATTGTTTTTGAAGCAGAGTGAGCATTCTCAGTACCCTCTTGCACCAACTTTTGACATCCTTAGATGCTGGTAGATAATATTCAAAATGGTTGTAGGTGATACTCCAACCATTTCTACTAGCTGCATTTTATTCAATCTGGCATCTTCCGCTACAAGTTTTCAACTTTTTTGACAATGTCTGAGGAAGTAGCCTCAACAGGGTGTCCTGGTTTGAGGTCATCTTCTATCGACTCTGCCTTACATGAAAGGCTATACCACTTGTAAACCATGGATTTCTCAGGACAACAGCCCCTGTAAACCATTCACATCTTTTCCAGAATGGCTTGAGGTGTTTTCCCTCATTTTGTGGGAAACTTAATGATGGCCTGAAATTCAGTTTTATCCATATTTGGGTTTTCTTCATATTTTATGTGCTTCTTTGGCCATATCTGAAAGAACACGGATATAAGTAGAGTGATATTTGGCACATATACTTATATTATGTCACACAATCAAACTTTGTGCACTAGTACTTCCACCTCTCTGATAACTCCATCCCATTCTGTAAATTTCCTGATCACCCCTTGTAAGTATATATAAGCATTCACCTATGTAGGTTCTTTTTATTTTATGAAAATTGAATAATTTTTTTATATGCTTCTCTGTAAATTTCTTTTTAAAGTTAACATACAGAGATAATTTTCTGTAAGTGCATACAAATTGATTGATATTCAAAGTATGTAACAACCTTTATAGTATGGGCACTGACCAATCAGAAGACTTATATATGGTGGATGTAATCAGAGTATATGCCGGATATATGGTGGGAGATAGGTCCTAGAAGCTCAGGTATGCCACAAGTTACCTTAATTAGGGCACAGTGGTGAATAAGCTAGGGACACTGGCTCAAACACAAAGAAAGGGCTAGGACAGTGGGGGTGAGAGGAGCACAGAGGATGTGCTCAGTTGTTTTCCAATTAGTATGAATAGCTTTAGGTATTTTTAACAACCAACAAGAACATACTGGTGCACTGGAGTTATTTATATCAGCCCAGCATATACCTCATTCTGTTTAATGTAGTATATAAGAATAGTACTATAATTAAAAAAATCAATATATTCATGCACTAGTAGATTGATTTTAATATCTAATATTATAAAAATGCCGCAGGTTAGAAAATTAATGACAATTTTATCTACTTCATTCCAATAGTTTTATTTCTTCTTTACCTTAATATCTTCTGTATATTACTACTTTAGCTTTTATCATTGATGTGGTTTCTTGTTTATCCTGTTCCTTCATGAGATTGTGAGTCCTTAGTATGGAAGGAATGTATTCTAATTATATTTGTGGTCTAGTACTAACTTAATTCTTGACACAGTGTAGACATTCAAGTGTTAAGTGAATGCCTGAGTGAATAATTTTGAACTTTAGGTTCTGAACTAGTCTGGGTAGTTCCTATGAATGTGAGTTCAATGGAATGCAAAGAATAAGACAGAAACAGACATGAATTGAATGATACGGATATAGGGCCTTGGAGAAACCTGGGTACACAAAAGAGTCAAGGAGAAAGAGCCTGGATAGTTGGCTTCCTAATCAGGATAGATACAGGAGATGCCAACTGATATATCACTGAAGTGAAGAAAAAGATATCCACCAGGTCTTTCATTCTTTGAATATAAGCAGCAACATAATATTCAATCCCAAGAGGCCAGTGAATCAAGATTTCCTTTTATTATTGATCGTAGAACAAATAGAGACAGCCATTTGGGACTGAAAGCCTGACAGGTGGTATCATACTGAAGTTTGCATTAATTATCCCAGGATAATATTAAGTCTGGAATTTGATTAAGGTAAAGTATTTTATAATAAATAAGTAGAATATGAAATAATTCTTAATGAATTTACTAACTGGTTGAAATTAACATGTACTGCATGCAAACTGCATCAATAGTAAACATATTCACAGAAAAAGCTAATGTTTGTTAGGTGCCAAGCAAATGAAGAATGCTTTATAGAGATTATCTCACTTAATCTTCATAGTACCCGAAGAATCAGTTATGACTTTTGTTGTAAAGTTTAGGAAGTTTTTTAAATAGCTTGACTAAATTCACACACTAGTATTCAGAGGACCTGAATCACTAGGGAAAGCCAGGATTTTTAGTCCTGACTTTTATTTCACCTGAAAAGCATTAAAATCAATACCAGTGTCAGAGCCTCACTCTCAGAAATTATTACTTAATTGGTCTGGGGTCAGACCCAGTGGTATTGATATTTCTAAAAAATGCTGCCTGATGATTTAAATGTGTAGTCAGAGTTGCAAACCACTGACCTATCACAGCATGTTATTGAAGCTTAGCTTTACTTTCCAGTTGCACCTTGTCAAATCGAAGAAATCGTAATGGTTATGTAACTTGAAAGAATTGCTTTAAGATTTATTTTATTTCCTCTGTTCTCTATGCATTGCCCTTATTTATGTATACTATATTTACCTCATTGATCCTGCCTGCCCATTTATTGGCTATTGTCTCCTTGAATGTTTCAGTATATAAGCTGGGTATTAAAGGGGTCTTATATTTTGCCTCTGCAAGTACATCTATGATTAGGTAGAATTGCTGTTACTAGGCCTTTGCTGCTCTTGCTGTAAATTGTCTGCTTTTTTATTGTTTTCTATATTCTTCTCAGCTACTAAATAGGTTGTAGTTGATTAGGTTTCATTAAGCCTACTTGATTAGGTTTTATTAAATGCCTTATTATATTAGTTTTCTATAATAATTAGTTAAGCAGCACTTATAGAAATAGCTATAGATAATACATTTATTGTTCTAGATATTCAATGTTGTCAAAAATTATATGACGGATTCTAATCCACTACCTTGCTCTGTTTTTCAACATAATTTACCCTCCCTCCATTTCCAACCTAAGCTACTTTATTAAATGAAGTACCATCATAGCAATAGAAAAATGAGCTAAAGGCATAGATATATAGTTCAGAAAAAATGAAATACAAAAATAATTTAACCTGATCAGTTTACAAATGTAAATATAATGCAGTTTTATATATGAATTAACAACAGGTTGTTTTCCATAGAGCTCTTTCCTTATAGATATAGTGTATGTGTTTACGATTTTTATTGTCCGTGATCCTATGCTAGTATGCAAGCTCCACAAGGAAGGAAGTTTTGTCTGTTTTGTTCAGTGATTATTTTATAAGAACTGAAACTAGTACCTGTCTTGAAGTAGTTAGTCAATAATAAACAATGAAATAATTACTAAATGGATTATTTTAAATATGAGTTGTGGTGGCTCATGCCCACACACACTGTTAACAAAGATATGGTGAATTGTATACAGTACTATACGACTGACAGTAGTATAAATTTATATAACGTTTCTGAAGAGCAACTTATGAAGAGGTGTTATTTCTTTTTGTTAAATATTCATTTTCTTTGAATTATCTTTTATTTATACTTCTAGAACTGTGCTTTAACGATATAATTAGTGAAGTTACAATTTATACACAGAAAACTGTTCATTGCACTGATAATCAATCATATGGGAAACAAAAATAACTGAATATTAAATAAAAGATGGCATTTATCCTTTCAAAGCAGAGTAAATAATGTGAAACTGCAGTGATAAAATGTTAAATGAAAACTGGAGGGTGGAAAATAGAGCATGATCTCAATTTTGTAAAAATTGAGAAAAAGATGCAGACAAATTATTAAACCAAAGTGTTATTAGTAATTACATCTGGATAGTGATGATAAGATTACTTTTAATTTTTTCTTTGTAGTGTTATAAAATGCCTGAGATTTCTATATAAATATGTATTACTTTGGTAATCAGAAAAATACTTTATTTATAAAACTTGGCTTTATCACTTTCCAGCTCTGATAATATATTAAAGAATCTATTGCAATGCAATCTCCACGAGGGTGAGAATTTTTATCGGCTTTGTTTGTTGGTACGTTCCCTGTGCATATAATAATGTTTGCATAAAGTACCACTTTTAAATATTTTTTAAATAAATGAATGAGTACACAAATGAATGATATGCCTCCCTTTCTAAAGATAATTTTAAAGCATTAAATATAAGGGGATTGATTACTTTCTTTTCTTGTAGAGTTAACAATTAATCCACCCATCATTAAGTGTTAATTAAGTGACTATAGCATGTCTTCTTTTCACTGAGGAGGGACTACTTTCTCATGGACTGATAATGATCTTTGATTTCTAGTTAGAATTTGCTTGGAGGAGAAGGAGCTGAGCAGACATGGCACATGTGGATTCCAATGTATGTGAGATTTAAAATGATTACAACAGAAATTTGCTTCCTTCAGAACCTCTGTTAGCCCTGTGTCCTCAGGTTTAAAATAAGAAAACCATAGTGAATCAGTTAGCAAATATTTTGTTACCCAGGGTCAGTGTTTTTAGTTTACCATTTATATAGAACAAATGTTGTATAAGAATAATCACAAATTTGCTGACATTACTGTTGGGGATAGAAACTGATTGAAAAAGGACAGTTGAATAGTATGAGACAACACTATATTGTGCTCTATTGTAATTCAATAGGGAATGTTTTGAAATAATTTTTACATGTAGCACGGAGTTTAGACTTATGCAAATGGATAGATGCCTTATTTAAAAATTTATCTTTTTTTGCATATTTTCTAAAGAATAAAATAGGAAATGAAAGATATAAGTCCAGAGGGAATATAATAAAATGTTTATATTATAATTTAATATTAAATAAGAATATCTATGTGTACAGTGATATGGCTATTTTATATATAGTTCTTACTTTATTTTTTCTCTAGGATTCAAAATTTCCCACAGATATGCAGCCAAATCAAGACCTGTTCTTATGCAAAGAAAGTAATTGTCAAGCAAAATTTGACTACAAGCTGAAGAACATATGTAGACTTTATGAACTTCCAGTGAGCTGGTAGGATTTTTGATATTTTATTAATGTCTTTGAGATTTTATTGGCATGTCTAAATTGTGGGGCTCTTACAGCCATTCATGGTCAAAGTGGTTTGCTCTTAGCCTGTTTCCAAATTGCCTGTCATAACAGTGAAAGAATCAGCGTATAGCTGCTGCAAGAATCTTAAAATTGATTGGCTTAGGCTGTTGGTGGCAGTATAGACTAAGTGCTCTATTGTGCATTTTGTAGAGGTAGCCGTTCTGGTTTAAAATAAAGTGCAAACTGTTCTTAGATAGGTTGGTAGGAATCATTGTAAATACAGGATTTCAGCAACTATGCATTTCATTTGTTTATTGTACTTATAACTTTCCCCATATATTTTTTTCTCATCAACATATCATTACTTTTATTTGTTTTGAAGACCATAATTGCATGAACCAAAGTCATATTGGTTTAAAGACAAAAATTATTACTTGATATTTATTAAAAACAATTATTTTATGAATCTGCATATTTATATTCATAGAAAACATTTTAGTTCTTTTACAATTCATACTAATATTCAGAGTTTTTGATAAAAATATTTCTGTGGAGAACCTGTAAATACACATCTATCTTATAGTTCTGTGGTATACATTAAAATTTTCATAAGTGGTGAGCTTGTGCAGATTATCACAGACTTACCATTTTAATTATGGTTTAGGCAAGTGATATTATTTTATTACATTTCTTTATGTAATCCAACTTTATGTCATTAGCCTTCAATAAATGTAAGATTTGTACAAAATGTAGGGCAAACATGAAATTGCTTCTATTATACTTAATGAAGACAAGTATCTCAGAATAGGATGTTAACCACTCTAATGATTTTTACACATTTACCTATGTTTTCTTTTATTAACAAAGTTTCCTGTGCTCTTGATGACTGTATGTGTAATCTACTTTCCAAACCCTATTTGATTATTTCCATGTAGCAAGAATATTGTCTATGGTATCTTACTTAAGAGTACAGCAGTGATGATGTTATCTGCCATGACCAAAATCAGTAGGTTAATGAATTGAAAAGTTCTGTTAGTAAAGGGAACCATAAAAATGGATACCTTCACAGCTTAAGTATTTTATTGCTACTTAAAGCACTGCATTTTCATTCACATGCCAGTCTTCTGATGTAAGGCCATGGCTTTTCCTTTGATTAAGTGACTGTTGACTGGAATTCTACACCACATTTCTTGCCCAAACTATACCTGTAATGCATCATATACAATTTCAATTTTGTGGTTTCTTTAATCTGAAACAAGAACTTCAGACACTTAGAAGATGATCTCTCTACCTTTCCATAGTATTAATTTAATTTTTGTGGACAGCAGTTTTCCTTGTCTTACTCATATTTCATCACCTTGATTAATTTTTAATTACATTAGAATAGCAAACACAACTGGTCTGGAAGGATATTTAGGAGCAAACTCCTTTGACTCTTTGTAATCCTAGCTTTTGGCTGGAGGCAGTAGCATGTGCTGGTGTACTTGGGCATGGCCTAAGAACTCTGAGCTATGGGAGGCAGTGAGCACAGCTAGAGTGTGTTACAGAGAGAATGGGAAAGGTAGGTTAGTCCAACAGTTCACTGAAAGTTAAGGGAAAAGCTCTTGTTCAATGAAAATGAGAAGACAAAAAAAGAAATGTGTAATTCTTAGTCAAAGACAAACTCTAGATTTTAGCTTTAATTTATTTCCAGCCTTTGGAAAGACAGATC
This sequence comes from Craseonycteris thonglongyai, assembly GCA_004027555.1. Lineage (NCBI taxonomy): Eukaryota > Metazoa > Chordata > Mammalia > Chiroptera > Craseonycteridae > Craseonycteris > Craseonycteris thonglongyai. The sequence goes on along the minus strand of PVKE010016769.1, from coordinate 15,898 downwards.
CCCTGGCAACTACTACTGCAACTCAGGGATTAGTTTCTCTGCCACATTCTTCACTCGTTATCTTATTAGCAGGGAAGGCTCTGGTAGTGTGTTAGGCAGGAAACACACAAACAAAAACCTAGTAGAAAGAATAAACATTAATATTTCAGAGTAACATACCTCAAAGGAAATTTAAGCTGTCACTTTGGGACATCTCTCATTTACCTGGACCTTTTTTGCCTGTCTTCATTTCCAATTTGTCTCAGTTTCTGCTTCCTTATACTATTTTTATTTTGCCATGTATTTGTTTCTCTCCAACCCTATTTTATTCTACTTCTTTCTCTATACTCTGATTCTATACTGCCAACCCTTAACTGGCCTTATATAAAGTTCAATTGTAAATTTTTAGTGTTTCTTAAATAATTTTATGCTTTTTTTTTATTGTTGAATTTATCGTGGTGACATTGGTTTGTAAAACTCACATTGGTTCCACATTTACAATTCTACAATACACCATCTCTGTATTGCATTATGTGTTCATCACCCAGAGTAAGTTCTTCTTTCATCACCATATATTTGACTCCCCCTCCCACCTCTCCTACCCACTTCCCCCCTTCCCAATATTTGTAGTAGCACTGTTCATGGTGGCCAAGTCTTGGAAACGACCAAGTGTCCTTTGATAAATAACTGGTAAAAGAACTTATGCTACATATACACAATGGGATATTATTCAGCCATAAGAAAAGATGAAATACTGCCATTTGTGACATGATGGACTTTGAGATCATCGTGCTAAGTGAAATAAGCCAGACAGAAAAAAGCCAAGAACGATATTTTCTGTTAGTACTTTTAAAACCATATCACCATCTGTCCTCCTCCCACATACACACACTGAGCCGTGGTACTTTATAGATCTTTAGTATAATGATCATTTACTCAATTATGTTTCTTTAAGGAATTAAAACAAATGTTATTGTTTTATAATGACTGAATTTATTTATTTATTTTTGTTTGTCAGTTACCATCAGTGAAAATAAAGTTCTTCTCCTATGGTATACAGTTTTGTTAACTTCATCAATATAAACAATAATAGTAATGACAATGGTAATGAAAGAATATCAGTGATAACAATAAACTATATTTTACTAAGTGTGTATAAATGCCTGGATTTGACTGCTTTATACATTCTGTCTCTGACCTTTGTATTTCTATAAGGAAGGTATTATTTTTCCTCATTTCTATCCCTCTCTCTATCTCTTCCCCATCCTTCTCTCCCTTATACACCCACGGACACACATACATAAAAAATGAGACTCAGAAGTCTTATGAATTACAGAGAAACAATTTATATTACATCTGGTTAACTCAAAAGCAAACTATAAAGCATTTAATAAACCATACATTATTTTAAAGAAAAATATCAAGGAAATAATTTCTATTTTTATAGGTGGTCACACAATAGTTTTGCCAGTAATGTACAATTTTAAGACCAATGAATTTAGCCAAATTACTTTTTTTCTCTCACAAGCATGTCTTAAGAAAATAACTTTAACATAAATATTAAAATAATTACAGTACAGATTTATAAATTATATGCTCTTTCCCTGGAAAAACAGATTTATTAAAATGTATTTTTAAAGGTTATAATAAAATAAATGAATATTAAATTTCAGGTAATTTAAATATTCTTAATTTGCATTTTTATAGAGTGCAATGTTATAGGTCAAAGAACCAGAAGGATTTTAAATCAGGTAAGTTAAGAGAGGTTTGAGTTCTGATTTAGGTAGATGTCATTCTCCTACTTTTTATATTATAGTTTCCATCAGTCTAGAAAATATTCTCCATTAACTCCCATGAGTTTAAAGAAAAGGAAATCTTTAATGACCAGTTTCCCCAAACCTATGCCTGAGAAGCTGCTCTGCTCATTGTCACTAAAAGGTTGACAAAAGTGCTGGCTGACCTAACCACCTCCTCTTAGTCTTCTCATTGTCCCTATTGTCGAGAGTTCCCTTTCTGCCTTCTGCTCTGAAACTACTCTTCTCTGTCATTTGCCATTGCCACGTGTGCCACCTGTTCTTGTTTTCTTCACTTCTCAGCTGCAGTCAGTACAACTAGCCACCTCTGTTTTCCTCTCCTGACTCCCATTATTTGTATGGTCCTGGTCTTCCTACTGACCCCCAGGCTGTCCCACTCAATCTTCAGAGAACTGCTCCTCTCCTGCCAAATGTCTTGTTGCTAGGTCCCCTCAGGGCTCAGCCTCACAGCCTCATCTTCTCAAGCTGTTTTTGTCAAGTAGCCTCTTCCATTTTTGAGCTTTAAATATGCTCCATATGTTGATAATTCTCATAGTGATATTCCCATCATTGGCATTTTCCCCAAGCTTGAATATCTAACAGTCTTAACCAAATTATTATGTCACAAAATACTCTTTTCTCCCAGAAAACCAGACATTCTGATCTCCATTTTCACAGATGGAAAATGTGAATGTAAGTGGATTTACTCCAGCCAAAAGCATAGGAATCCTTTTGATTCCTCATTCTTCCCCCTCCTCACCCCCACATCTTCATTAAATCTCTTCCTACAGAATATACTTACATTTTTTTCCACTTCTTTCGATATTACTATGGCCATCTCTCATACTATTACAAAAGCCTACTAATTCACCCCACCTTACCTGACGATAATTCACTCACTTCACAAAAGCCAACTGGATCTTCGGAAAATCTACATCAGACTATAAGATTCCTGCTTTGAGTACTATAGTATCTTCCCCATGCTTTAAAATAAAATCCAAACTCCTTATTATGGCTTACCAGATGCTGCCTACCTGTCTTTGTATTGAATGCATGCCCTTCCATCCTCTGTGGGTCAGTACGCTCAGCTACCCCAGTCTTCTCACTCTCCTGCAGATGTGCCACCCTCATTCCTACCCCCAGTTTGTGACACTTGCCTTTCCCTCTACTTATGTTATTACTTCTGTAATTTTTGCATGTCTGAATCATTATAATCTCTTAACCCCTCACCTCAAATGTCACTTCCTTAGAGAGGCAGTTCCTGAAAAACAACCAATATTTTAACTCACCATACTTATACTTTCAGTCCTGTCATGCTACTTTATCACCGTTATGGTACTCAGTAGACATGTAGGGTACAGCGTATATGTGGCAGAGGCTGTAATGCTCAACAATCCAGCTTCCTCTTTCCTGGGCCCACTGGAAGATTACATCCCCCAGCCTACTGAAGTGAGTTGAGTTGAGTGACTAATTCTGCTTTAATTGCCCTGACTAATGCACTATATTTTTGTGAAAATAAATGTTTGGCTATATAAGATGAATTAATTTTTTTAAAGGCATTTTCACATTTACTCATTCATTCAACAAAATATTATTGTGCATTCATTAGGCATTATTCAGGGCAATTACTCAAATACATGATAATCTGTTTGTAGGGAGCTTATATTATTGCAGGGAACAGGTTATAAACAAATAATGAGCACACATACGCTAGAGTATATTTGATGACCATAAATGCTGTACAGAAACATAAAGCAGGTTTAAAGAGAGTGGCCAGGGCTGTTCTGAGGTGACATGCAATGAAGAAAATGAGGCAGTGAGACCTGTGGAGAACTAAGGAAGAGAGGCCAAAGCCTTTGAAGTGGGAACATGTCCAGAATGTTTCAACAAGAAGTTTAGTATAAACACATTAAGTGAACTTAGAGAAAATAAGGAAAATATAAAGTTAAGTACTTGGGGACCATAGGTGGTATGAGTTAGGACCTTATAAATCATAGTAAAGAGGACTTTGAATTTTATTCAAGGAATTTGAAAAGCTATTAGAAGATTTTGAAAAAAATGATGCAATATGACTTACGTAACAAAATTGCTTTGACCATTGTGTGGACATTAGGCTGTCCTAGGGATAAAGGATAGAAACTGGCAGACTAAGTAACTATGACAATAATCCAAAGAAGTTACAAAGATTTTCTGTGCTACAATTACTGGTTTAGAAGCTAAGGGGTCAGATTTTTTATTTTTTATTTTTTTATTTTTGATACAAGAGACAACAGGATTTTCTGATAGACTGGATGATGTGATGTGACAGAAAAAGGCAGAATAGTTAAGGATGACTCCATGGTTTTGGTCAGAGCAAATAAGAATAGACTAGCAATTAATTTAGATGGCAAAGACTAAAGGAAAAGCAGGTTTGATATTTGGAGTTGAGTGTGTTAAGTTTGAGAGGCTTATTAAATTTGCAAATGGACTTAGATTTGGGTACCCCTTAGACAGTGCTGTGAAAATAGTTCACACATGTGTATTGCCTGGCAAGTTGTTAGGTTCATGTCAGTATTCTGTGCACCTCCCTAAAAACAGAAACCAGAAATAAAGAAAAAGTGACCAAGTAGCTTTTAATGAAAAAAAAAAAAAATGCTCCTTACTAAAATTTGATTTCTACTATAAGGTCAATGTAAAACTTATCGTTTTGGCTATAAATTTTATATGTTTTTAAGAAATCACTAGTTATATTTTAAAATGTGAGTGTTCACATACAATGGAGAGAAGAAGCCTCTTCAATGAATGGTGCTGGGTAAATGGGAAGCCCATGTGATTGCTTCCCAAAGAATGAAACTAGAGCACTATCTGTCACCATACATCACAATTAACTCAAAATGGATCAAAGATCTGAATATGGGGCCTGAAATAATGTACTGCATAGAAGAAAACATAGGTACTAAACGTATACACCTTGGGTTCAAGGAAGAATTTATGAATTTGACCTCAAAAGCAAGGGAAATAAAAAGCGAAAATAAACGAATGGGACTTTATCAAACCTAAAAGCTTCTGCACAGCAACAGATATCATTAACAAAACAGAGAGACAACCAACCAAATGGGAGAAGATATTTTCAAACAACACCTCCAATAAGAACCTAACATCCAAAATATATAAAGAACTCATACAACTCAACAACAACAAAAAAGAAAAACAAATAATCCAATTAAAATAATGAGTGAAGGACCTTAACAATTTTCCCAAGACCTACAATTGGCCAATAACAATATGAAAAAGTGCTTAACTTCACTAGCTGTTAGGGAAATGGAAACCAAAACCACAATGAGATATCACCTCACACCTGTAAGAATGGCTGTTATCAACAAGATATGTGATAACAAGTATTAGAGAGGTTGTAGAGAAAAGGGAACCCTCATCCACTGTTGGTGGGAATGTAAATTGGCACAGCCACTATGAAAAAAAGTATGGAGATTCTTAAGAAACCTCCATATAACCCAGCAATTCCTTGTCTGGGTATCTACCCTCCAAAACCTGAAAATATTTATCCTATAAAGATATATGTACACCTGTATTCATTGCAGCATTATTCACAATGGCCTATATATGGAAATAACCAAAGTGTCTTTTGATAGATGACAGGATAAAGAAGATATGGTACATATATATACACAATGGAACATTACTCAGCCACAAGAAAAGATGAAATACTGCCATTTGCAACAACATGGATAGAGCTTAAGATTAACATGCTAAGCAAGATAAGTCAGAGAAAGTTGAGAACCATATGATTTCACTCATATGTGGGATATAAAACTGAAAGCAACAAATGAACAAGCAAAAACTCATAGATACGGACAACAGTTTTGTGGTTACCGGAGGGTAAGGGCTAGGGGAGATAAAAGAGGGTAAAAGAGGTCAGATATATGGTAACAGAAGGAGATTTGACTTTGGGTGGTAAACACACAATCCAATATATAGATGATGTATTACAGAATTGTATTCTTAAAACCTATATAACTTTACTGATCAGTATCAGCCCAATACATTTTTAAAAAATCATATAGTAACTTTTATTTTTGTTAGTGAGTCTATTTAAAAATTTCTATCACATGTAATTTGACTTAATGGAAAATATTAGTTGATTTCATTTTGTAAAAAATGTATGCAAAAGGAGATCAAATATATGGTGATAGAAGGAGAATTGACTTTGGATGGTGAACATACAGTGCAGTATAGAGATGATATATTATAGAATTGTACACTTGAAGCATATATAATTTTACTAGCCAACATTGCCCCAATAAACTTAATGAAAAAGAAATAAAAAAAAAATGTACCCAAAACAGAATATATGGAAAAAGAATGAGATATTTACAACAAAGTGAGTTTTCAAATTATATGATATAGTAAATTTTCTCTATAAATTTATAAGTTTAAGTGTATATTTAACTGGTATTTTCCAATGCATATTTATAAGAAGCTTAAATTATATTTTAATTTTTGTGTTTAATATATCCCTCAAACACACAAGCAAAATATTAGACCAAAATGTGTATTTAAATTTTGAATTACCAAAAATAAAGACTTCTTGAAGCTTTAAGAAAAATGTCTTTAGGAGGATAATGATTACATGCTCATAAAAATATTTATAACCATTACTTATAAGTAGTGTATGGAATGATTTTAAACATTTTCTTTAACAAAAAATTATATTAGTTTTGTTTTGTAATTTACTATCTGGTGGTTTTCTAGTTTACTATCAAAGTACTAAGGTGTTCAGTTAGCTTCTACTAAATAGTGATAACATTTATGTCATTATGTTTAAAAAGGAAGAGGTACATGAAATTACAGTAAATGTAAACATACATTTTAATGACCTATTTATTTTGGGGGGAGTGTTCCATGAATAAGTACATCATCTAATTAGAAGAGTAGATTTTCTATTTATTTCAGATCGTTTTTAGTCTCCTTGCATGTATCTGTCTTCAGCTTTAAATTAAGTTTGTTTAGACATTTTGGGTTTTTTGTACAGCTTTTATCTTCTAGAAGGTGTTCTGGTTTGTTTTTTGGGTCATCTTGCAGCTAAAATTACGGAAAGGCTTTTCATTGTCCACAAAGCATTTTAATCAGTATTTCATTCTCAGAGAGACCTATATTCTGGGGATAGAATGGTTTCTCATTCTGTTTCAATTATCAAGATGCATAGTAATAACCACAGTGACCTACAAGAAAGCATTGTTGGACATGTTATAATTATATATGGCAATTATGTGTAGTAACGACAATGCATAAAAATTCTACCTATTAACTAAGGTTGGTAAAAATGAAATTATGTTTTTCTCCCTTAGGACATGGTTTCAATTTTTGAAAAAAATTATTCCGTTTTTTTGCATAAAACTTTTTATGGAGTATATAACTATGATAAGGCAAGTCAAATTTCCATGGAATGACAATGCAGTAATAATATTCCAGTAAATGTAGAAGCCATCTCTCACTCTACCTGGTTGCTTAGCTTTATACTGGTAATTCCTATTACCTGCTGTGTAATAGAAAGGGAAATGGAAGTTAAAAGCACAACTATTTTTGTAATGCAGAATGTCAGTGAGAATGGTTTAGGACAGCTACCAATATACCTCTTTTTCTCTTTAACAATTTAGTATTTCATACTGCATTATAGTCACATGTATACTCATAATTCATTTTATATAATTGGTGGTGGAAAGACTTGGAGTACTAGTAATTAGTGGTCCTAGCAACTTCTGCCATTAGGAGTACTTGGTGGGGTGCCTCATGTAAATTTGTCAAGACTTTGTCTTTAATCCATAGTAAAGTCAATACATGTGGAATAGTATCTCATAATTTATTTTTTTCTTGCTTTTCACAATTATATGGGACATGTGTTGTAAATATCAGTGCTTGTGCTGATGGGTTTGGGCCATAAACCAATTTTGGCAATTTTTTATATGGCTATAACTAGAATGATGTTGTCACATTCATTTTATATTGTTACCTTTTTTCATATCTATGGTGTTTTATAATCTATGAGTAAGTAATATAATTTTTATTGGGCTTATGCACCCAACATATGAGGGCTGGAAATTAAATTCATGAACTCATCTTAGAAAAAGTGCTACATACCTCATTGTTGAATATTACAACCGTCACCTTCAAAGTACTCCCCTTGGGAAGCTATGTACCAATGCTAGTGCCTAGTCCACCCTTCAAAGCAATTTAGGAACTCTTTGGAATGACCATCAGAGTCATTGTCCTGTTATTCTTGATGTCTGGAATGTTATCAAAATGTCTTCCTTTCAATATTTCCTTTAACTTTGAGTAAAGAAAAAGTTATTGAGGGCCAGCCAGATCAGATGAGTAGGGAAGGTGTTCCAATACAGTTTATTTGTTGACTGTGCAAAAAACTCCCGCACACTGTGTGAGGAAGTGCTGTGTGAGTTGCATTGTCATCGTGATACAAGAGCCATGAGTTGCTGGCCAAAAAGTTCAGGTTGTTTTCATCTAACCTTTTCATGCAGCCTTTTCAGTACTTTCAAATATTTATTTAGTTTATTGTTTGTCCAATTGGTACAAATTCATAATGAACAATCCCTGTGATATCAAAAACAGATAGCAACATTGTTTTGACTCTTGATTTGGACTGATGGAACAATTTTGGTTGTGGAGAATTCGCTGAATTCCATTATGTACTTTGATGCTTTGTTTCAGTGTTGTATTGTTATACTCATGTTTCATCACCAGTGCTAACACAGCCCAAAACATCATATTGCCTCTCCAAAAGATCTTGGCAAACTTTGACTCTCCTTTGCTTTTGTGCATTGGTGAGCTTCTTTGGGATCATTTTTGTACACACCTTTCTCATGCTGGGATTTTCAGTTAAGATTTACCTACTGTTTCTCTGTTGATGTTTACTTGGTCTGCTATGCTTCTCAAAGTCAGCTGATAATTTTGATGCACAATATGATGAATTTTTGCAATGTTTTTTTTATCAGTTCTGCTCATTACTGGCCACCTTGATCTCTCTTCATCAGTGATGCTTTCTCTCCTTTCAGAAAAGTGTTTAATCCATTTGTACACTGCCATTTTCTTCATGGCATTATCCCCATCAACTTGGACTAACATATCCCTGATTTCACTCCAACTTTTGCCAAGTTTAACAAGAAACTTAATGTTTGTTTATTGCTCTAATTCAAGCTCCTACATTCTCGTTAAGGCACACATAAACATGCAACAACAATAATGCGTGCCACTTAGCAAGATATCCCCACATGTTGACATGAACACAGCTGGGAGACACTAAGATACCAAGGTTAGGAATCCTTACCAAGTTGTTTGCACAGTGTTCCAACCTAAGCACATGGTTGCATATTTGTGAACATAATTGTCACAAAAAGTTGAATATTGTTATGTACAATATTTATGCTCCAAATTCAACTTTAATTTGAAACTACTGACATCCCAGAGCAATAACTATTAATTCAGAGTATCTCATAAAATAGAACATATTAACTTGCATGTCTTGTGAGCACCTCAAACTTAGCAGGTCTTAAAACCAATTCTCTACTTTCATCATCCATTTACCCTTCATCCTCACCTTCTTCTTTCTCACAATTTCCTTAGTGTCACTATCATTTCTCTAGTCACCTAAGGTGTTAGGAGAATCTTAAGGTCTTCCTACCACCTATGATCATATACAGGCAATCACTTAAATGTATTTTATAGTTAAAATGAATTGTATAAAATTTATTTTTGACAAAGTTCATCATCCAATTCCTCCAGTTTGAATTTTTTGTCTCCATTGCCATCATAGTAATCTTCCTGAAATAATCTATCTTTATTTTTGCTAAATTTTTTTATTGCGGGGTAGCTGGGATGGCTCAGCTGGTTAAGCGCTTGCTTTGCAGCCCCGGAGACCAAGGATTGAATCCCGGCTCCTACCTAGGCAGACCCATATGCTGAACTGGGGTGTTCCCCCAGTTCAGTTCTTGTGGGGGCCTATGTGGGAGGCTCCCGGCCCAGTTCCTGCCCTGCAAAGCCCCACACCCACCTGTGGAGTGAAACTAAATGGAAAACTAATGCTGTCAACTATGGAGACTGCTCTGGTCCCTTCCCCCTTCTCTCTGTGTCTCTCTCTCTGTCAAAAAAACAATAAAAAAAACTTTTTTTAATTGCATGTCAAACCCTCAAGACACACATAGCTCTTCCCAATGTAGTTCCAACATGTTTTTCTAGCTCTGTTGTGTCCCCTTGCCTCTCTGTACCGCTATATTCTAGAATGAAATCTTTTCGCATGTTTATACCTTAGCTCATGTTTCTTTGGCTCAAATGCATTTACCTCCTTTCTCCATCTGTTAATACTCAAGCAACCTAAAGAAATCCTCATCTAATGTTATAAATGAAACCTCTTTTCTGTTCTCTTGATGTACCAAATGTAAGTACCAAGATATACTAATACATAATATAGAGGCACAGAGCTGTTCTCAGCTCTGTTGAACCCTCATGATTTATTTTTCCATCTTTGTCTCCCAACCACTCAACAATGACACTTGGGGAATAGATCATGTCTCATTAATAAAAGCCACTGACATAATAGAAGATGCCTAATATGTGCTAAAGGAATGAATGAATGTATTGAATGAAAATATTGTGTGCAGCCATAGTTTTATAGCCAACTTTAAAAAATGTTATCCACTTATATTCTAGGTATCATCTGATGTCACCCTGTCCTTTAAATTTAATTTAGTTTGCATGTCCAATGATTTCTTGTGAATATGGTAGGGTGTGATCTAATATTCCTGCCTACAGTCATACCAATAAGTAACAAACTCTGTGCAAATAGAATATAAACATTCGATTAGCAATAAACATTACTCTCACAGTAACTAAATTTACCTCTATCACTCATACCGTACTTGACAGGAAGTAAAAAAGAGTCTCGTTTAATACATTCTATCTTATTTGCCTGACTTTCTAGGTTCCTGGCTCTTGCTTGTCTATATGTTCAACAGTCAGTTCCCCATTTTGATTCATGCCTTCTCCTTCCAGTTTCCAGACATCTGATTTTTTAAAGTGTTTCTAAGATAGTCACTGGATTCCTGACTTCTGCATTCTCTCACTCATTTTTTTTTTTTTTTTAGTTGCCATACATTTTTTTTTATTGTTAAATTTAATGGGGTGACATTGGTTGGTAACAATTAAATAGTTTCCAGATGTACAAGTCCACATCACATCACCCATGCATTGGATTATGTGCCCACCACGAGCTGATTCTCTCACTCATTTTGCAGCCTAGATTTGTATCTGAATTCTGACAGCTGAGTAACTTATAACCTTGAACTTTGTGATCTGAACCTGGGCTATTGCTCTGTGACCTCCCAGATCTATTCCTTACCTGCTCAATCTGATTTTCCTGGCAACTGTATTCCAGATTGTTCTCCATTTGAGGAGTGAGGATGTACGGTACCTGACAATCATAAAGGATGCTTTTCTGGATAAATTCAACAACAAATATAAATTTAGAATATGTTGCCTATTCTGGAATGGAGCCATGAACTTAGGACTTTTCAAGGGATAAAGAATATTTGAAAAGGAATTTTAGGCATTCTAGGTAACTTTGACAGATAAATGTCATGTATATGGGCTGGGGCTGGTAAAATAATTAATAATCTATATTTTTCTATTAAATCACTGTTGAGGAGGTAGGGCATTGAGTTGTTCAAGGCCAAGGACATGATTAAGTCATATTGCTAAAACTCAGAGCTAAATGTGAGAATAAGTGGTTTATCATTGGGACAAGTATACCTTTCCCCTTGATTTTCTTAACTCATTCAATAATTGTGTATTAAATTTCTATTATGTGTCAGATCTTGTTCTGAACCAATGGAAGTAAAATGATGAGAGAGAGAAAAAGTGATTTCTGTGTTTCTATTTATCATTGCAGTAGTATTAGAGACTGAATTATAGACAGTAGGACTAAAACAAATAGAGGAGGATTGATGTTATTTTAGGCCTTAGAGTGGGGTTTCAGGGAACAAGACAAAAGAGTCCATTTATCAAATTGTGAGTAGAGATTAATATATATTTACTCAGAGTGTTCTGTCTGACTATTTTCTTCACAAGAGGGTAATGGGTGCCTGATTAGGGATGTGGACCTACTAGTTTCCGAATAGCTCCAACTCCTAATCACATTGAGTGCAATCTGGAAAGGGTGGAACTATGTTCAAAATTTGTGTGTCAAGGGTAATGAGAAGTATGGTTTATAATACAGAATGTAAGCTTTTTTGCATAAATATCTAGTAATTCTGGGGGAGAGGGAGAGACCTTTCTCATAGGAAAAGAGTAACCAGAATTTTTTTTTTTTTAACATTGCTTACATTGGTTGGAGAATTTTAATGTTTTTTATTTATCATTATAAAACCAGGGATGATTTCATAATTTTTGGTATGTAGCTGTTATATGTAGTGTGATTTCCCCCCCTATTTTTTCATTTTTATTCTCAAATTATTTATTTTTACAGTAATAGTTAACATTCCATATTATTTTATATTAGTTTCAGATATATAGCATAGTGATTAGACATTTATATAATTTATGTAATGATCCCCCTGATTGGTAGTTACAAAATAGTCATGGGAAGTAAAGTAGAGCATAGAAAATATAGTCAACAAGGTAACCATAAATTTCTGATCTCTAGGTGAATTTCTAGATTAAACCTTCCAATTTGTGATATGTGTGACAATCCTTGCCGCAGCCATTGCCACTGTGTAGGCTTGGATGTCCAACCTTTTGGCTTCCCTGGGCCACATTGGAAGAGGCAGACTTGTCTTGGGCCATACGTAAAATACACGAACACTATTGATAGCTGATGAGCTAAAAGAATGTTTGCAAAGTCTCATAATGTTTTAGGAAAGTTATGAATTTGTGTTGGGCTGCATTCAAAGTCATCTTGGCAGTGAGTTGGACAAGCTTGGACTGTGGGCTTTATAACATTCATTTTATTATATTAAACCAAACTAATATTAAAGATTTCTCAACACCTAACAAATTGGGGTTAAGTTAGGCATCATTTACCTTATTTTATTAATTTTGAATTTTTCTTAAACTGGTAGTATTAACTGCATGAGAAATTGTGGTAGAGGAATAGAAAGAATTTATTTGCATTTGCTTTATATTTGTGCTTAAGGAAACGCAAGCAGCCAACATATCACTTGATTTAAGAAATTACATCTATTTCTAAGATTCTGTATCTTTTCTTCCTAATGCTTTCTTATGTAAGACATTGTCAGGAAGTGCTACTATAATGCTTGTAGTTCTCTTCAGAGGAAGCCAAATGTTGTATGTCTTAAGAACTTCCTTATGTATTTAAATAGAAAGAATGGTTGATAAAAGACTCCATTACAATTTCTTAGTAGTAACTTTGAGACCTTATTTTGCTTTGGGGGAAAGTGTACTACAGTACATTTAAATCTAGTTTTCTAGTACATTACATAGAGTATAGTTTTCATTGTGTACCTGGTAGAAAATCCACACTTATTTATAACATTTTTGTAGATTTTGAAAACAGATATTGGACTTATTGTACTGAATCTTAGTTATTCTAGAAAACTAATTTTATTATTAATAGTTAATATAATTACTGCAAGTTATCTTGAGATTTAGCTCTTTTAATCTTTTTGAAAATAAACTAACAAGAGAGAAATTATGAATAATTTAAATTCACAGATTTAGGTACTACTTCAGTCCAAATAAAATGAGGTCTAAAGTTATTCACCAAAGTGATTTAAGGACTACATGAATTTATTTTTGTTTAGCTGGATATTCCCAAGTTAATTTTCATTTATATAATGGCTTTTACCTTAGGGTAGTGCATAGTAAATAAAATATTTATTTTTTTATTTCAAACATTTTATCTTTTATACAAGAAGACTTAAGAATTTATTTTTATTGATTTACCTTATCACAAGATCATTTAGCTCCAAGTCTAATTTTTGAAATAATAAGCTAGATACAATAATGGATTCTGTTTCTCTTTACTGTAATGATCTGATAACATTTGCCCTTAAATCTTGGATAATACAATAATTACAGTGAACAATTATTAAGAAGTTGAGGCAATCACAGTATTCAAGGCTTCTCACATATAGTCTCATTTAACCCTCATTAAAATTCAGAATATGGTACTGTTATTTATGCATTTTATAGAGGAGGAATCTGAGATTTTGGAATGTTTGGTGCCTTACTCTTCATTGATTTGTATTTGCTTCATCTGTATTCCCAACTAATGTGCATTATTTATAATTAAACACATACACTTAGGGAAACAGTAGAGGTTAGTGGTTAAGATTAGAAATGCTGCTTCTAGTTAGCCTGTGTTCAAATTGTGGTTTTGCTACATACTGACACCGTGACCTTAGGCAAGTTAGTTAACCTATTTATCTGTATTTCTTTGAATTAGCCCTATAAACTTTTTTTTTCTTAAAGATTTATTTTTATTGATTTTTGACAGAAACAGAGACAGAGAGAGACAGAGAGAAGGGGGAGAGGGCCCAGAGCAGTCTCCATAGTTGACATTAGTTTCCATGTAGTTTCACTCCACAGGTGGGCACAGGGCTGTGCAGAGCAGGAACTGGGCTGGGAACCTCCCACATAGGTCCCAGCAAGAATTGAACTGGGGCACACCCCAGTTCAACATGTGGGTCCGCATGGGCCGGGGCCAGGATTTGATCCTCGATCCCCAGGGCTTCAAAGCGAGCATTTAACCCACTGAGCCATCTCAGCTTTCCCAGCCCTATAAACTTGAACAACTTATTTAACTGTATTTATCTCTATTCTGAAATAAATAAAGACATTATTATATCTACCCCATAGGGCTGTTATAATGTTCAAGTGAATTAATATTTGTAAATAACCTAGCACATTGTAAATATAAAATGTGATTAGTTAAGAATAAATAACTTAAAGGTCTAAGAAAATAGCTAAATTATGTCACTTTTATTAAGAAATTACTGCAGGTAAACACATTTTATAATTTTTGACAAGGAGTATTTTATGTTTCAAGATGCCAGGACTTTAAATTTAGAAGTTCTTAGTGTTTACTGAAGAATTTATTAATATGAAGTTTCAAACTTAAAAAAAAATGATTATTTTACTTCAGTAATTTAAATTAAGGAATTAAGAAAGGTCATGCTCTTACCCACAACCCAGAAGAATAAAAATATACCTTTACTTATAGTCTACATTATAAAAATTATTTAATGGAGTTAAAATACACATTTGATTTAGTAAGTTAAAATAAAATAATTAGATAAAAAAACCTAAAAAAGGAAAAATACAACTTGGAATCACAGTTTATTAATTTTTAGGAAAAATTGTTTTGTCCTTTCTATGTAGGAAAAGATCCAATTGTTCCCTACTGTGTTTGTGCTCTGTGTGTTCCCTTTACCTTTATGGAGAACACGTCACTTCTGACACTTCTAAGTCACCAAATGTGTTGAAATTCTTACCCATACAAGGCATTTTTCTGTGATAGCAACTGGGTGTCCTATGATTCAACTCAATTCTGCCATTGTCTACTCAGAGATATCATCAGATTCCTCAGTCCCATAAGAGTCACTGTCCCCCACCCCCACTTCAGTTGCAAGTCCAGGCTGTCACTTGTACGACTGACTGACTGGCTATAAATCAGAGGTTCCCTCTACTACTCCTCAGGTGTGATTAATGTGCTGAAGAGACTCACAGAACTCAGGGAAACACTCTTGTCAGTTTATTCTACGGTAAGTTATGAGGAAGGCTGTAGAACATGCAGATGAAGAGATGGGTGAAGTCTGAGCAGCTCCTAAGCACGAGAGCCTCTGTTTTTGTGAAGTTAGGTGTATTATCATCCCAGTATGTGGACATATTCACTAACCTGGAAGTTCTCCGAACCCTGCCCCTTTGGGATTGTGTAAAGGCTTCATTGTGAAGCGTGATTGATCATTAACTTCACATTTATACTTTTTCCTTCTCAAGAGAATGGGTGAGGGGTGGAGCTAAAAATTCAAAGCTTCTAATCATGGCTTGATTTTTCTGGTGGCCAGCCCTAATCCAGAAGCCCGCCTGGAGTTCTGCCTTAGAAG
>PVKE010016768.1:0-31590 GCA_004027555.1 Craseonycteris thonglongyai | reverse complement strand
GGCAGTATTTTACAACACAAAGCTTCCTGATGGATAATACAGTGGTAGGACATAAAGTTTGAAAATGATTCATCTTTCCTGCAAAGGGCAATAAATCCTTTGTTTTGACCAACCATTGCTGGTGCCCCATCGGTAGTTATCGCAGACAACTTATGCAAAGGCATTTTTATTGACCTGATGTATGTTCTGAAAGTTTTATAAATATCCTCACCTCTTGTCTGTCCTTTCATTGGTAATATTTGCAACAGCTCCTCTTTTACTGTGACGTTACTAAATACCATTTCTCACCATAACTGCCAACTGTGCGGTGTCTGATATATCTGTTGACTTGTCAAATTGCAGAGAGAAGCAGTCACATATTTCCAAGTCAGTCTTTAACTGAGTTTGCAAGTCTTTTGAAATTGCGTGTATTCTTCTTGTGACCGTGTTATTTGACAACTGTAGGTCTTGTATCGCCGACATAATCTCACGCTTGTTAGAATATTCCTCAAACAAACAATCGGCAGCGGTCAGAAATGCTTCTTTTAACAATTCACCATCCTGGAAAGGATTTTTTTTCTTTGTGAGCATGTGAGAAATTTTGAAAGAAGCAATGGTTGCCTTTTTAGATTTTTCCACATGTCTAGTGAAAACAGTCTGTTGAGTAGTTCAACTTGATTTTAGTTGATTTATTTTTTCTTTCTTCAGATTTAAGTGGATAATTCGTATCAAAAGTGGTATGACTTGTCTGAAAGTGACGTTCAACATTATGTTTTTTCGGCACTGCAATACTACTGCCACACAACAGGCAAACGCATTTACCTTTTAAATTAGTGAAACAATAGGATTCCTCCCAGTCTGTGTTAAAATTATAGGTTCATTTTCTCTTATTTGGTCCACTCATTTTAGGACTAAAAAAATAAAAATAAAAATAGTTATAGAACTACAATATCCTATCAAATTGCCACCATAATAATAGATGACCTACCTCGCTTTTAGTTCATTTAAAATCGAATCTATCAAAACACTGTGATCCTAGCTAACCGTCACGACCCGATCAGTCCAGCAACCGCAATCAAAACGGCAACTTGGCGTCTCCCGGTGGGGGGAGGAGAGTGTAAAGAGTGCAGCGGCTACACAAGACGCGACGTGTACAAAGGCGACAGCTAGGGAAACACTTCTACATACGATATCGCAAACATACCAACGCATAGAATAAACCTGTGTAGATACTCAAACACTATTTTAAAATTCTAACAAATGTATAAAAATAAATGATAGTTTTACTTAGTGTTTATGAAAAACTTCTGATGCGGTCAAATAATGGCGGGCGCACACAAATCGGGCCGCGGGCACCATGGCGCCCGTGGGCACGGGGTTGGGAATCCCTGGCCGCTAGAGGGTCTCCAAACTACAGCCCACAGGCCGGATGCGGCCCGCGAGGCCCTCTCATCTGGCCCGTGTAGACCTTTTTATCTGAATAAAATAATATTAAATAAATAATTAAAAACAACATCTATGTTTTGATTCTTTTTTATTTGGACCTTGAGTGTGTAGTCGGCCCCCAAACTGCTGTTTGATAGTTAATGCGGCCCGCCGGCTGAAAAGTTTGGAGACCCCTGGGCTAGATGATTGATTGTACTTCCTGGGACTTAAAATAATGAGGGCAAAAACTAATTTTTATTATGAAAATTTTCAAACATACAGAAAAATTGAAAGAATAATGTTGCACTCTCCCATATCACCAATTTACTTTCCTAGGTTCAACAATTATTGGCAATTTACTGTTGTTTATTAACAATTATTAACACCTTACTGTCGTTTTTTTCCTTTACATTGGAATATGCCTACACATGTGTGTTTGCTAAATTATTTAAAGGTCAGTTGTAGACATTTTGCTTCTCTCCCTTTATTGAGAAGTGTAAGTGGCTATGAGTGATATGTAGTCATCTCTGCATTTGCTGACTGAATATTCTCATCATGCTGTGGCTCAGCACAATTTATCAAAAAGATTTTTATAGTAAAATTCAGGTCATGTAATTTTGTCTCTCAGCCATGGTTTACTTTTTCATCCATTTATCATCCCTCTTACTCCATTCTGGCTGCTATAACAAAATACCAGAAACTGGGTAACATAAAAAACAAACATTTCTCACAGATCTGGAGGCTGGCAGACCAGTGTCCAGTGAGGGACCGCTTGCTGGCGGGCTGTCTTTTCAATGAACTGTCCATCACATAGTGGAAGAGGGCAGAATGAGGGAGCTCTCTGGGGTCTCTTTTCTAAGGCTGTTAATCTCTTTCTTTATATCTTTGTCCTCACAACCTGATCACCTCCCACTGGCCCCACCTCCTAACTTCGTCAACTTGGGAGTTACTATTTCAACCTATGTATTTTAGGAAAGACACAAAAAACATTCTCCCTATCCATTCACCCTCCCTCTGTACCAGGTGTCTGTCTGTCTCTCTCACTGAACAGACAGACATGGACTCTGCCTTTGTGGAAGAAACTTCCAGTCCCTCATTTTATGCAAACAGAGTTCAGTGTGATGAGGACATGACAGGGACAGTACAGGTCACTGTTGGTAGGAGGTATTTGGGGTTAGCAAGAAATGGGGTTTATTCAAAGGCCTAAACAATTAAGGAGTTAAACAAGAGAAGCAGGACAAGAGTGAGGGTATGGGGTGGGGAGACTGGGATGTGTGTCCAGGACATAGAAGCCATGTGCAAAAGTCTAAGGGTGAGAGAAATAGGACTCTACAAATATCTAGAAATGAGAGAGAGAGACTGAGTGAGTGAGTGAGTGAGTGTTAAATGAAGGTACTGAGGCGGAATGGGAAGTGAGAGTTGAAGTCAAAAAGATGGGCTAGGCTAGGGCTATGGTGACCTCGTCGCTTACTTTCAGGAGTCTGAACTTTCTGCTCAGGGGACTGTGGAGTTTCTGGAGGATATAACCAGCTCAGAGACATGATTGGATTCATGTTCAGGAAATTCACTGTAAGTGGGAAATGGATGAGAGAGGCAAGGAACAAGTAGGAACTGTTTGTTCTGTCACCTGGGCTGGGGTGATGTCAGTCAGGAAGAAAGAGATGGGTGGCTTTCACACATAGTTGGAAGGCTGAACTATACCACATATAATCATTTTTCAACTTACAAATTTTTTAAAACAGGTATTTTTTTTTAAATCTCCAGCACCTTGATTTAATTATGGCCAACATTTTGGCATGTTAGCTTTACCTGTCTCCCTATTGCTCTAGGTATAAATTTAATTGGTGTCCTTTAGGAAATCTTCACTGGGTCTGTCAGAAAGAAGTATTTAAATCCTGACTTCTGACTTGGCCACTTCTTAACACCAAGAACTTGGCCAAATTTTGTAATCTTTCTGAACGTGAGTTTCCTTATCGAAAGCAAGGATAATTCCTACTACGACTGATTATGACGTCTTAATGGGATGATAAGTGACAGATACTAACTCACTGAATTTCATGATCTGTGTAACTGAGGAGTGCAGAGTGAGAGCTGGGCTTCAGGCTTGGCTGGATCCGGAGGCTCCATGTTTATCAGACAGGTTCTTCTATGATGGTAACAAGAGGGTTACTGACAGTGCCAGGCTTATGTCTTGACCTCTAATCAAACTAATGTAAATGGCTACTCGTTGACCCTTGTCTGTCTCCTCCCTCCAGGTCCTAGGTTTAGTTAGACCACAGTCATGCAATCATGCATGTTACTAGGGCTACAGTATTTGAGAAACCTGGACAGGGGGTTGATCAAGTGTGACACCTGGAGGGCTGGTGGTCGGAATTCTGAGCACTGGCAGTACCATATGGTCCATGGGTGAAATAGCGCTTCCCCAAAGCGAGGGAGAAGGCTTCAAAAACAAACAAAATACCCCAAAACTACATATGCTGGGCACAGTGATAATTATTTAATCACCAATTATGTCATCGATAGCTAACTTAGCTGTTATCATTAAATTCTAGAATCTTTTTTAGTTATAACCCTCCCCCACTATTACCTTCCAGAAAATTTTCTGAATTTTTGACTTCTAGTCTGTCCCTTTCTGCTATATGTCCTCAAAATGGAGCAGCTGGGGAAGGTCTCCTTAAGTCTCTGCACTGGGTGTTAACATCTGGCCTGGGTGCTGGTGGGTTTATGTTGCCAGGCCAGTATCTTAACCTGTGTTTCTTCAGGTGCGCATCTGGAGATGAGATGGGGAGTGCAGGTGGTTTATTTGGGAGGTGGTCCCAGTAAGCTCTCATAATTGGGAGTAAGCCAGTGACAGGGAAGGGAAGGGAGCCATCGCGTGCTGCCTCAGTGGAACACACCTCAGGCCCCTCAGACCCCTGGAAGCTGGGGTATTCTACTCCCCGCCCCTGGGGGAGAGGTCTTCCCAGAGCCAGCCGTGCCCTTTACTCCTGACCTTCCTGGGGTGGCTCCTAGGAGCTCGCCCAGAGAAAGTCCGCAGGGGAGAGCCACTGCCAGTGTCTGTCACCACCGCCATTTGGACCCCTAGTCAGGTATTTCGGAACAAGGGATGCTGGCCACAGTGTTTATATTAGGGAATTTTTTTTTTTTCTGCTCAGTTTTGTTCTTTCTGCTGCAATTCCCACCAAGGACCATTTTTTTTACTCACAGTTAAGAGGGGAACTTAAAGCTGATTGGAAGTGCATAAATGGGTAGGATTTGTGACTTTACCTAAACAACTTCTCTAAAATTTTTCATCATCACCCACCTGTATTTCCTGAAGCTTCTTGGCCTCTGTCTGAGAGGCTGACATTCAGAAACCAAAAACGTTAGAGCAGCTACTACCTACCTGCATTTCCGTCTTGTGGAGTATAAAATTGGGGTTACCATCAAATCTCTTTTGTAATGCTGATAAGAGCCTAGATTTTATACTGTTTGATAGTTGGTTCCTTTTTTTAAAAGAATTACAAAGTACCAGGGGTGCTTCAGTTTTATTTAGGGAAAACCTGGCTGTGATTTAGGGGGTGTGGATGGCTTTGAGGCTGTAGAAGCATGGTGTGCCGATGGGATTGAGACATGAGGAAGACAGAAGAAACAGGATTTGCTGGAGGGCACGCAGATCCGAGGATTCACAGGTTGTACTTCCAGAGAAACTTCCTTTGGAATTTCTAATCTATTTTGATCACGTATAAAACAGCATGGGTAGTGTGGAAAGCCACAGTGTCAGCTGACACATCAGGAATGTCCGGCTTACAGTAAATGACCGACTGCCACCGTGATGAACAAACAGCCCCTCACATCAGATGTTCTTGTGAAATTTCTAGGAAACCTAGAAAACAGCCCCAGTGTTATAACGTGTCTATATTGACAGCTAGAGTGAACTATGAGTGAAGAAAAACAAACGAACAAAAACATAGCATGTTATGAAGCGAGCCATGCTTCAAAGCAGTTTTCATAGCTGACGGGACAGTGACGTTTGAATGTGCCTCTCATCTGGTGGAAGAACACTTGTGGGTCGCTGCTCACTGGAGGAAGCCCTCCTTGGAGGCCTGTTGTAGGCGTAGGTGAACAGGGGACATCAGATGCTTTCTGAGCTAGGGGGGTTTGAGAAGGCAAACTGAGCAGTTTTCTCGAAGTCATTTAGACTGCTTGGGCATGGGTGAGGATGCCCACAAAGGAGCAAGAGCTAGAAAAGATCCCAGAGACTTGGCACCTCAGTGTTTTGATAACAGGTGGCATCTGTGGTCTTGCAGGAAAGCCTTTTAAATCTCCACTAAGGAAATAGAGGAACCCATGAGGTATCTGCTACTCTGGGTTTGTAATGAGAGTTGCTTGGCATTTCTGGATTGTTTCACCAGCTCTGTGTGCATCCGGGAGCCATGCATAATAATGAGGAGCAGGTTGTCACAAGTAGCCAGAAGAGACAAAGTTGCCATTGTTAAGTAGAGAAGAAAGAAGAGAAGAAGAGACCTTGGAAAGAGTTTCTGTTCACATTCTGACTCCAGGTGCTCTGAGAGATTACCCTCAGAGGCCACTGGGGACTTCAGTGGGCAAGGTTATACATATGTGATACTCACCTAAGGGATGTCTGGCAAAGCTGAAGTGTGGGCCTGCCACTGGCTGCAATGGGGAAATGCACTCAGTTCCGCTTCTGAGCACTCCTAATGCTGACGGTCAGCTCTCTACCAGGTCTAACCGAGCTCGTATGTGGGGTGAATTGGGTGTCTTTAGCTGAGCCCAGGTACCCAGAGGAGAGCAGAAACCTGAGCAGGCTGCTCAAAGCCGCTGTGGAGAAGGCATGTGGCCATGGTGCTGACAGCTGTCCCCCAGTGACAGTGTACTGACATGGGAGTGAGATGCTGTGAATCTTTGCTGTGGGCTGTGTATGGTGAATGACCACATATTTCTTTTATAGGAAATGTAACCATAGAAGCCCAGCGAGGAAAAACTATGATGAACTTTAGTATTTCTGAAGGTGGTTTCAAACAATTTGATTAGTCACAATCACTGATTTATTTTGATAACCAAAGAATAGCACTACTAAGGAAGAAAGTATAGAAATGTGTAGGATTGGAGTTTAGTGATAACTTTGAATTTGAATATTATGCTATACATATCTTTTGGACACACACCTTTATTTTTATATTGACCAAACCAAATGGCTTTGGAACCAGACTTCTTGGATTTGAATCTGGCTCTGCCACTTATTATTGGGGTGATCCTGGCTTAACCTTTTTGGCCTCCATTTTGCCCCATTATTATTGTTTTCTGTATAGCAGGTAAGTGCAGTGTGCCTAAATATTTGTTAGAGTGTTGATATGTAAATAACTTACTTTATTTTATTTTTAACAGGGACCTCCGAAATAATCTTATTAGTAGTATAGATCCAGGTGCCTTTTGGGGACTGTCATCTCTCAAAAGATTGTAAGTGTTTGAATTGCTTGCTTACGAATTTGAACAGTTTCTTTAAAGATTTATTTTTATTGTTTTTAACAGAGAGAGACAGAGAGAAGGGGGAGGGCCCAGAACAGTCTCCACAGTTGCACATCATCGGTTTTTCCACATAGTTTCATTCCACAGGTGGGCGGGGCTGCACAGGGCAGGAACTGGGCCGGGGTCTCACCCTGGTGAGAACTGAACTGGGGGCACTCCCCAGTTCAGCATATGGGTCCACAGGGGCCGGAGCTGGGATTCAATCCTTGGTCCCCAGAGCTACAAAGTGAGCGCTTAACCCACTGAGCCATCCCAGCTTCCCCTGAACAGTTTCTTTTGTAAGTTACTGTTCACCTACTTTAAACTTTAACACAATTGAAAAACAAAACAAAACATGGGGTTTTAATAGTTTTTAGAAGTTCATCTGGCCAGGTCTTTGATAGAAATCAGTATTTAAGTAGCTTAGAAGGTTGTTAATTTGCATAGTAATTTGATTTGCTTGATGGTAGGTGGTTGTATTGCCTTTATACTAATAAAATCATTG
Organism: Craseonycteris thonglongyai; assembly: GCA_004027555.1. NCBI lineage: Eukaryota > Metazoa > Chordata > Mammalia > Chiroptera > Craseonycteridae > Craseonycteris > Craseonycteris thonglongyai. The sequence continues at coordinate 24,173 of PVKE010016768.1, read as the reverse complement.
TTGTATTGGCTTTGCTAGCCTTCATAATCAGTGGATGGTTTTTAAGTTATGAATACATTCAAACTCTTAATAAAAATGATGTTTCATTATGGTGTTTTAAGGACACTGTAGAATACTTTAGGTTCTCCATCTAGTTCATTGTTCTTCCATAAAGAGTTCCTCAAGTATTGGCATCCAAAATAAATATATAAATTTCCTGTTCAGTAGCATTTAATTACTAATATTGTACTAGGCATTTTGTTAGCATTTTTCATTGCATTACACATTAAGTAGTCTCGTATATTCTTGCCTAGGGAGGTAATTGCCATTTATAATGTTCTTCTCAGTAGAAAATATCTCTTAATTTCAAACAGCTGACTTATAATTGAACTTACACAGTATACAGCTTGCAAGCTGAGAGAGTCATATATTTAAACTCAATGAGATATAAAGATATTCTGCCATGGTAACGTTTGATAGTTGCTTATAGATCCAGAAACTTTTTCTTATGGAGCCTTAAATCACTCATTTCAATTGTGCATCTCACTTGACAGCAGTGCATAAAGTATTTTTATAAGTGTGCCTTCCTTTGCCTTTATAGATAATTTGAATCAGGAAGATTAAGTGGCTTTCTGCAGAATAAACTACCAGAAGTAGGTAAAACCTAGACCCACTCAATGTCTTTTTGCTCCAGCAACAAATTCAACTGATTCTCAATTCAAATAAACACCCATTATCAATACCTAAATGCCATTTTAAATAGATACAGCTATAATGAAATTGTTTCCCAAAGAATCAATGGTAATTACACCATTTAAAGCGTAGCATTGAGACAAGATAATGAATAGAGTCCAGAAATGCTTGTTCAAGCACCAACTTACAAGATGATAACCTATTTTTCTTAAACAGTCAAACCCAGAAATAAAGAGAATCAGCTAGAATTAAAAATATACAAAAAACAAAAAAGCCCTGTATGATTAAATGCTTAGCTTTACTAGGGTGAGGAACTGGAGAGTAGCAAATTCAGATAAAGAATTGTATTACTTAAGATTCTTTAATCAAAAGTTGCAATAAAGAGATGGCAGAGCTATGAATTTATGGAACACCAGGATTACCAAGCAACAGAATATTTAAGTGAAAAATTTAGTGAGTAGATGCCTGATTCAAATGCAGTATTCTTATAATTTTCCATCAAACTAATACATTTTCTTCCATTACCAAGTATACAATTTAGAATCCAACAGTTTTAATTTAGAAGTGGGTGGTACAAATTGCTTCTCTAAAGAGTATAACTCAAAGAATGTGTAATCCTCTCTTAGAGAGAATTGAAAAAATGTTATAAAATTATTTTTTGAATTATTTCTAAATAAAAATATTTAGAAAGCTTGCTCTAATTTTTCTTTTGATAGTAAAGTTGTGAATAATTTCAAATCTAAGAATGATAAAAAATGAATTTATTGTTAGTGAAATGTAGTTTACTCAGTCCACTGATAAAAGAAAGTGATGAAAGCCATGCCATCTTATGTGAAGGTTACAGAAATTATCAGCTATCTCCCATTTAAAATGTAATCTTCTGATTAAAGAAGTAAAGTTGTGTTCACTGTCTTTGGTGTGAAAAAAAATAGTGAAGAAAGAACAAAATATTTAGTGAATATTTAACTTAGATAAAATAGTAAAAAGATTCATGGATTGGGAAGAAAAAATGTTGAGAAAGTAACATATGGTGGGAACTATAAGAATTTAGGAGTGACTGGAAAAAAATAATTGAGCCATTACATAGTAGATATCATTAAAGTAATTTGACTTGGAGACTAAAGGATAGAACTTAAAGTAAACGCTAACTCAGTTGTACTTTCATTATACTCAAAACTTCTGAATATTTGAGAAGTTAGAAAGCATGAAGTTTCAGATGTTCTTGAGCAAGTAAAAGTTGCAGCATTTATTTTGATAACTTGCCCTCTTGACCATGGTCGGTTAGATGTTGGTTGAAGTTGGGCTCTCTTCCCTCACTTTGCCTAACATAATTAACTGTGTAGGTCATCTAAGGAATTGTACCACAGATGGTAAGATTCATTGAGTCTCATTTGTACTGCTCCAGTTTTATCTTGAGTCATTTTATAGGAGTAAAGCTTGAAATACAGAAAGCACTATATTTTAAGTGTTTAATCTGTCTGTGCCAGCAGTAAGTGAAAGTAAAGATTATTTTCTTCCTCGGTGCCATCCCTATTTCATTTGAGGTAGGTACATACTTGTAAGTCAGAGATGGAGGAAAGAAAGGTTCTGTGAGATACTAGGGTGTTATTCTTGAAGGTTGAATGTATGAAGCCTTCATTAATCAAAAGAACTAATTGAAGACACTTCTCTCCCTTTCTTCTTAGGGATCTAACAAACAATCGAATAGGATGTCTGAATGCAGACATATTTCGAGGACTCACCAATCTGGTTAGACTGTAAGTATGTCTTCCTTTCGTATCAAGATACAAGGAACCATTTGAATCATTCCCCACATATTGATGAATACCTATGACATACTTAATATTAAATTAACAACTGTAGAGTAACTACTGAAGTGGTAGGGGAAAAGGAGCTTGGAATTTAATCATGGAGGTACTTCAAATGTCATCAGAACATAATAATATGTTACCAAACACAAGAGCACACACAGACTACAGGATGTAGAATGTGCCCCCAGAGAATGTGTTCATATTGAGAAATATGATTGAAAGCTTTGCTAGTCTGGGGAAATTTTTTGGAAGAAGTAAAACTTGAGCTGATGGTCCAGAAGATTGCAGAGATTTGGATCTTTAGAAAGAAAGAGAGGCCGAGAAAATAACGCTTGGAGGTGAAATAAGAGGAATGTCACTTTGTCAAGGAGAAGGACAGTGGTATTAGGGGTACAGTGATCATCTTAAAAAAAATAAAATAAAATAAATTACCATTTGAATCATGCTGCCATTGCCGAACTTGTGATTTTGGATGAGCTTTTAAAACATTAGCTTTTCTGAACTTTTCTGTTTTTATCTATAGAGTTGGTGGTACCTCAGGGTTATTATAAGGATTAACTAAAATTTATATTGCATCTGTCTCTTATTTATATGTGTGTTGTTTATATTTATCATTATAGAAGGGCTATCTGGAAAAAATCCAGCCATAAATGCTTCTATTTTTCATATTACATGGCTGGATGCTTTCCAAACAGCCCTCATGTATTTATATTTATGTATAATATAAATGTATAACTTTGAATAAGCCCTTATATATTTTTATTTTATTTTTAAAATGGAGAGGCTCTGTATGGGAGGAACAAGAAATAAGGGTGATTATCTATGATAGAGCTTTATATGGGAGTGCATAAAAAACAGAAAGCTTAGAACCCATTCAACAATAGGACACCACTAAAAGACATTTGCATGGGAAAATGGCATAAAATCATCTTTTAGAGAAGAGCAGTTTGGAAATGCAATGTAGAATGAAATACAGAAATTAGGTAGAATTTATAATATAAGGGTTATTTGTGCCTGGCTCATTCTCTGTAGCTTTTTAGAATATTTCTTCTGTTTCACTCAAATTAACTTTGAAAAAGCTAATGGACCTTCGTGAAATTATTTCATTTCTAGGTAATCATTTCACAGTTTATTACAAGTGCATATGAGGGCTGTCCGAAAAAATTTCAGCCATTGTTAATATAACAAGAATGGTTACATGGCTGGATACTTTCTGGTCAGCCCTTGTATATGAAATCATTATATTGTACACCTAATGCTAATGCAATACTGTGTGCCAATTATATCTTAATTAAAAATAATTTTTTAAAGGAAGTAATTCTTTAGTGGGGGTGGGTGAGAAACAAAAAACAAAACCACCACCACCCCTCCCCCAAAACAGTCAGAAATGCATTGCAGTGGAGTTGCTTTTACTAACTGGGGTTGACATAGGTCTAGAGTTTGGACCAACAAATTTTGAATATGTGCTTTGTGGGGACTGTTGCAGGCACCAGATTTCTGGGATGTCGATATGGCATGCTGGTTATGAAGGCTGATAACAATTAACTTGGGCAGTGTACTATTTTCCCAATCTAACATAGAAAAAATAATCTGATGAGCAATGGGGCATGTACATTTCTTAGGTTACTGCCTCCCACCCAAAAGAGTAAGTATACAGAAGAAGGGGGTCTAGAGTGGACCACTGTTTGGCTATTTCCTCTTCTGCCTCTTCAACTCGGCTGAGTTACCCTGGAATGTGGGATCTCAGACTTGGCCTGGGCGAAGCCCCTCAGGGCCTTGGATTCGACCTTGGCAGACAGCCTGTGGTGTTCTCGCCCAGACTTTTCATTGTTTTGAAACAAGTGTTGGCTCCAGAGGTTTAGCTTAAAAATGCAAAGGAAGTATAAAGCATTATAATTTATTACAAGAGATTTCTTTTGGTTTCATTTTTTCCTCCTTTAACAAGTCTACCCTTGTAAATACTCCTGTGTATATTCGTAGATGATGCACCATACACATTGAACTTACATAGGAATTCAAATATGTCTGTTTAGCAAAAAGTATGGAAATAAAAATTAAGCAAGAGAGTAAGCAACAACGATGAAAGTTAGGGGTCAGGGTGGATAGATGACTCACCTGCCACCCCATGCAGTGAGCTTATTAGGACACAGGAGCTGTGACCTTGCTGCCCTCGTTGTCATTCTCAGCTCCCATTTGCTATTTTTTGATTGATTGATTGATTGACATATGCTGGAGTGTGATTCTAGTGTATTAAAATGTGTAAGTTTTTATGGCCTCCCATCTCTTGTCTTCCCACCTTCATTATTTTAAGCAAATCCCAGTAATCATATAATTTCACCCAGGATAGCATCATAACAGTATATAGTTGTTCATTTTAATTGCATCTGAGTTACTTTCTTGAAATGTTAAGGTGATTTATACTCCCATTAGCAGTACCCTTTTCAGAATCCACATTGAGTATCCACTCTGATAGGCTGAGAAAGAAATAACATCTGTTTTATTGTTGTTTTAATTTGCAAATATTCTTTTTTATTTGTTTGCTTTTTACGTTCCTAGGCAATTCTTGGAGGACCAGAATTATTTTATCCTTTTTTTTTAAATCAAAAGACATACGTAAAAGCTAGTGATGTTCTAATTGAAGTTTGTTGTACGAGTATTCATTTGTGAAGGGTTGGCGTTTGTATACCGGTACCAAGTCTTCCCATCCAGGAATTTAATTGCTGCAGGTGTCATGGGAATACCTGATTTCTTCTAGATCAGTTCCCTTTCCTCTCCCCATGGGGAATTCATCTGCCCAGTGTCACTCTCTCCCACTTGAAGCATTCAGACTCCAGAGGCCTCTTGGCAGGTCTCCAGACTTCTTCCTGGAGAACTCTGGGTCTCAGTTGTACCTATTCTTGATACACCACAGACCTAGAACTGACTTTGTGCTGGGTGCGTCATGCTGCCGTTGTCCCAGAGCCCTCAGTCCCATCTTAGTATTAGAAGCCTCCTTCAGGTGGTTTCTACATCCTGAACAGTCAGCCACCACCCCTGAGCACCTACTGTATACCTCGACATGTTACTAGCTGCCAGAGACACTCCAGCAAGTAAGACAGCCAGGTCCCTCCTCTGAGCTCATAGTCAAGCATGAGAGAAATACTTCTCTCAGATCATTATGGGCGTGACCAACTACTCACATTGTAGCATAGGATGCTTTGGATTTTAATTCATACAAAACTCTGCAAAGGTTGAAGCAAGTATTGCTTAAGGCCATCTGATGCAAGGGGAAGCAAGAGAAAAGGCCAACACTAAATTATGTCCTAGATGTTTCATTTGTAACCCTGGACGCATTCCTCTCTGCTGATGTTTTTCACTCAGTTACCCAAGTTACTGTGGGTTGCTCCTGCTGATCATTGGGGTCATCCTTTTTCTTTCCTTTTTCCTGCTTTAGAAAAGATGATAGTGAACATGTGAAGAATAATTCTAGTTGCCCTGAGAGCATGGCTAAAGATCTAGTTCAGTAAGGTAACTTCCAAGTTTACCTGATATCTGATAGAAAAACCTTTAGCAGTAATAATTTTTAAACAAATTTGTTTATCACTTTATATAAAATTAAGAACAATTTTCTTTAGCTTTGGAGAACTATTTACTACTTGTTCCCTCTTTATAATGTTTGAAACAACTTTTATAAATTCTTTATAATACTTAATAATTGCAAGACACTTTAAGAAATATGAAATGGTATAAAATGATATATATGTTAATGTTTTTAAAAGTGAAATTATTTTTATTTATTTTTCAGAAATCTTTCAGGGAATTTGTTTTCTTCATTATCTCAAGGAACTTTTGATTATCTTGGCTCATTACGGTCTTTGTAAGTAAGAAGTTTTTTTTACTCCAGTTTCAGTAAATATAGCTTAGTTTTTGAAAATTAAACAGTTATATGGTTTAAGAGACTTCATGGGAAAACCATGTGGTTTTTGCAGAAATTAGAGTGTTTTCTTGAAAGCTTGCATTCACACTGAAAAGCATACCATAAACCTCAATATAATGGGCTTCAGCTTGGAACAGCCATTTTCCCCTTAGAATACTCTGTGCAATCTGCATTTCAAGTAAATACATTGGCAATTCATTTTCTTTGACTTTGTTTTCAAATTAGAAAATATTTTGTTCTTCTTTGACTAATTAAATCCTCCAACGTGTAAAATATACCTCCCTTTGGAGGTTCTATACTTAAGAAATTTTTATACTTGAGCAATTTAATTATATCCTGTAACCTCTTCCCCAAACTGAATTCACAACTAATTGCATTTCTAGGAGTGTTGATGTAGAATGCCTATTTTATGAAATCCGTGTAAGATCATAGTTACGCGGTTCTCTGTAGCTTTAGAATTGGCTACTTTCCCCCCCCAAACACAGTGTTGTTTACTGTGAAATTCTGTAGGAGTTGCTTTTGAAAAATAACTATATTTCCAAATAAACCTTAATATGTTTCAAACTATGAGCTACTAATTTTTATTGCAATTAGTTCAATGTAATGTTTTTCAAATTTTTAATATGCATAACTCATGTATTAAATCTCTTTTTTCAGGGAAAACTGCCTTCCCTCCTAGATTCCTCTGTTATGCGTGTGCTGACTTTAAATACTTTTCCTCCTCCTCCTCTTCTTCCTTTCTTACTTCCCTTCCTCTTCTCTCCCCGCCCCCTCTCATTTTCTAAAGCTATTATTTCAATCTCATTTAGAGGTTTTCACTGGGGTGTAGCTCATAGGTAGGCAACTCCTAGCTCTCACCATCATGGTGGACATGCTTGTATATATACGAGTATGTACTTCTGGAGTCTCACTGACTCAAACTCTGTCTGGTCTATTATTTTGGTACCACTGTTGTTCTTATCCAGAATGCTGCTTTTTAGTGAAAACATCTTTTGGTATATTTGGTAGGCTCAAGTCAGCCATTGCTATGAAGTTTAGGAATTAAAAAAGATTGCAGAGAATAAATTGGCGTTTGAAACCTTTGGTAGCAGGAATATGGAATCTGGTCACTGTAGAAACTGACCAGGAGGTGAGGCTTAGGAATTAGAAGTCACTTAAGTTACACGCCCTCTGTTATATTTCATTCCATTTCTCCACCCCAAGGCCCGCCCCACCTTTTTTCTTTTCTTTTTTCCCCCCAAAATTGATGAGATACGAAGCTTGTGCCGATGCACCATTCATTACAAATAAACACAGTTATATTTGCTCTTTACACTTCGCTGATTTATTTGTACAGACATGTTAATTCACATTAATTCTATGTTAGTAATATTTATGGTTTGGTCCCTTTGTTACATAATGTTCTCCAGGTTGGACGGGAAGAGTATGTGAAGTTGTTTATTAGTTGGTTTTTGTGAAACATATGACATGTGAATAGTTAATGCTCCAGAAAATAAGTATTCAAGAAATCGTTGTGCTTATACTCAAGCTATGTATGTCCTCTCTTTGCCAAATTATAAAACTTCTTACCGCATATAGAGATAATTCTCTGCTTCTTCTCATACCAAGTATGAGGTAGTTTTACACTCATATTTTTGAATGGTTGAGTCTGTATTTTCTTAAATTTGTAAATAACTATGGTATCACTTGGCACATACCGTAACAGAAATTGTCAGAAATGTCCCCACCCTTAAGGAACTTAAACACTCTAGTCCAATAGATAAAATATAACCATGAGAAACAGTCCTATATTGCTTTTTGTTGCCACATTTAACAGAAGAGTTTATAGGCATTTGAACCAAAAAACAAGGAAAAACGATGGCTAGAAAAATTGAGATGATTTCAGTATCTGGTATTAGTGCCCGATACTTTAAGATGAACGGGCAAAGTTGAGAAAAGGGATGGGGTGTTGGTAGCACAGAACGCTGGGATTAAAGAGTTTGTTACAGAGATGAAGTATAATGAACAGATTTTGCTCACATGCCAACTTTGGTGGAAAGTAGAGTCAGACCCAGCACCAGGGGGGGTGTTGCTGGAGTCAGTCACCCTGCAGGTCACATCTTTGGAAAGGAGACCCCGACCAGGTTGGTGGCATATGCCATAGGCACAGTACAGGCTAGGAGCGGTGTGCTCACACCAGCACAAAAGCCAATGTACGTAGAGCAAAAGTGCTGTTTAATCTTTTTCACCCTAATGTCTAATTTGTATTTTGTACAGAGAGTTTCAGACTGAGTACCTTTTGTGTGATTGCAACATACTGTGGATGCATCGCTGGGTAAAAGAGAGGAACATCACCGTCCGGGATACACGGTGTGTTTACCCAAAGTCTCTGCAGGCCCAGCCCGTCACAGGGGTGAAGCAGGAGTTGTTGACATGCGGTAAGAGGGGAAGAAAAACTGAGAGCATTTTATCATATTTTACTTGACAAAATGTAACATTCTTTTTATACGTTGATGGTACTAATTGCAACCATTAATCTTCATGGATTTGATAAGGTTTAGTTTACACCCACAATGAAGTCAGCTGGATGAAGAACAGTTTTTCAATTGGTATTTAAGGTTCATAGGTTCTGAACAGCTTTGTGGGAACCGTATTCAAAGAACTGCACGGATCTTCAGATTTTCTGTTTGTTGGCAAATCAGGAATTTGTTGTAGTCATAAAAATCTCAGGATGCAGTCCTGTTTGTTGGTGGGAGTGGGAATTGATACATCCTTTTGGTAGTAAAGCTTAGCAGCATCTATTAGTGTTCTTAAAAAATTGATTCAGTTTGATCCAGTAATTGTACATGTAGGGGTTTATTTCTAGGAAATGACCAGCTAAGTTGTAAATCTTCAGACTTTCTATTATTATATAAGCATATCTGAAATTCTCAAAAATAGGGGATTATAATGAGTCTTTTTTGCATATATATTTAAAATTTCTCCCTTGTATTTTTCTGCCCGGAAGAAACTGTATCAGCTTTTTTTAAAGTGATGATGATATATGGGATCTTAAAAGTTGTATTTTCCTTTTCCTTAAATGTTCTACACTTCCTGCAATGAATATGCATTATTTTATAACCAGAAACCAGAAGTTTAATCAAAGGTAATACAGTCTCCAAAATGTATTTTTCAATTGTGTATTATAATATGTATCAACGATAACTTATCACCAGTTTCATTCTCCAGATTTATGTATCTCTTGACAATGTGTTCTTTTGTATTACTTCTGTGATCATCTGATAGGTTTGAGATATCACCAAACAGGGGAAACTCTTAAATGTCACAGCTGATTATGAAATGGTTTCATTTTAATTGTGCTAATTTTGTTTGCATCTGGGACCCACTTATCTCAGCAGCAGTCTTGTTGGTGCTAGCATTTAAATGCCGGGAACTGGGGAATATTTGTATTTCCGTTTTTAAAGTTTTAATTAGAATTTCTGTAACTTTTAATTCCAGGATACGAATATGGTGTTACTGTGTGTTTGTTTTACTGTCTCCAGATCCCCCCCTTGAATTACCATCTTTCTACATGACTCCATCACATCGTCAAGTTGTGTTTGAAGGAGACAGCCTTCCCTTCCAGTGCATGGCTTCATATATTGATCAGGACATGCAGGTGTTATGGTATCAGGATGGGCGAATAGTTGAAACTGATGAATCGCAAGGTATCTTTGTTGAAAAGAACATGATTCACAACTGCTCGTTGATTGCAAGGTAAACTTTTTAAAACGAGGAACTGTCACTGTGGGTTTCATTTATTATTTGAGAATTGTAATGTTTAGTTGGAATTCGGATTAATATTTTATCTTGCATTTAAGAATGCAAACATCTGGCTTTCCTTTTCCTGATTGTTCCTCATCTTATAAAATTAAATAGCTGTCTTTTCCATCTGGTTTTGGGGAAAAGAAGCATATATCTTATGGAAAAAAAAACTGATAAAGAGTTGGAGACGTTTTGTTTAAAGTTGTAGGGAGAAAAGTATAAACTTTCCTGGCCAAACTTAATTTCTAACCATTTCCTGCTGCGAAGCTCACATTTTCACTTTTACGAATTACCTAATTTTTACTCTTATGATTTAATGCTATATGGTAGTAGCATTAATGCTACTAACCTTCACGTGCTGCCGACGTGAACACTTAATGCTACATTTTAAGATACTTTCTCTCTCTATCCCCTTAGTATAAAAGGGCATAACACTTGTCCTGAAAACTCCGTGACTGGTATCAGCACTAAAATAGTTAATGCAATACACAATGTAAAATATATACATGAAATCATTACTCCCTATATATTTTATTCTGGTTAAATCTTACTCTGTAGGCTTTGGATTTTCTCTTCTCTCTCTCTCTCTCTCTCTCTCTCTCTCTCTCTCTCTCTCTCTCTCTCTCTCTGTCTCTGTCTCTGTTACTGTGTCTCTTTCCTTCCTGCCAATTTCTTAAAGATAGAACTTGACTTGAAATTTTTTTCTTTTATTGTTAAACTTGTTAGGGTTACATTGGTTAGTAATAATTACATAGGTTCCAGTGTAGGGAATTTTGTGATTTCTGATTCTCTACTGAGTTTTTCTGTCTTTTTGTTTCAGAAGCATACATTCATTTATGTCTTCTAACATATTTATAGTAAATACTTTTAAATCTTTGCAACCTGATTCTAACATCTGGGTCCTCTTGGGATCATCACCACTGACTACTTTTCATTTGAATGTAGCTTATATTTTTCTGTTTTTAAAAAAAAATGTTATTTATATTCCTAGTAATGTCTGATTGTATCTGCTGGGACATTGTGAATGATTCACTGTAGAGAAGAAGCTGGCAAAGTACAGTCTGTGGGTCAGTCTGGCCTGCTGGGCCTATGATCTGAGAACATTTTTACGATTTTAAGTAGTTACATTTCTGATGGATAGATAGGTACCTACATAATGTCCTCAGTGTTGCTTCTTGGCTAGCAAAGCCTAGAATATTTACTATCTGGCCTTTGAAGAAAAAGTTTGGTCCGGACTTGTTTTGTTCTGTTTGCCTGAAGAGAGCTTATTTTTATTTCCTTAGGCAGTTAGCATGGCTGAATTCATATTCCCATCTCTGCTTTCCCAGTGGGAGGCAGCAGCTTTAATGTGCTTGGTGTCTGCCTTGTCTGAGTGTAGGTCAGGTGTCATTTAGAGAGCTGAGTAGATTTTAGATGCAGAAGTTTGGACTTACAGCCAGCCTCCTTTCTGCTTCTGTCCTCAGATTTTCCACCCAGTGAGTGTGAATTTCTACTTGAGTAAGGTTGGTTCTTGAGCAAATGTCATTAAAAACAATTTTCTGATTACTCCCCAGTGCCAATTCCTTCTTCCTAGTGTCGACTCCTCTCTATTTTTTGTCTGCTTGCTTTGGGCCACTCTCCATGTGTTCGTATAGCTGTCATTTTGTAATTTGTCCAGAGTTTATAATCATTAACTGCAGAAAGGGTGGTTTGAGAGGATCTCCTCTGCGATTACTAGAAGCATTCTTCCTTTATTAGATCCTGTGAGATTGTTGGAAACAGTGTATTAGGTCCCAGTGAGAAGACTCCAATTGTTACATTTTTACTGTGGTGATAATTTCACAAGTGTATACATGTGTTAAAACTAATCAAAATGTTATTGTACTTATCGTATGAATAGACAATAATTGACATATAATAAAACAGTTAAGCTCTACAGTATGTGGAACCCTTTTCTAAGTAAGAGCTTTAATTTAGAACCCTTAAATTTTGTGACTGTAAAGTAACTAGATGGACTTTATCATTTATTTCTGCAAGTCAAACTTCAATCTAAAGTCTGTTACAGTACAAAGATTTTGATCTCAGCTTAGCAACCTGTCCTAATATTTTTATTGTTAGGGATGCTTGACTAAAGTGAAAATCTTTCCTAAGAGGACTGAGAAATCCTTTCCTCAAAGTTAGCCTCAGAATAATGAGGGACTTGTAGGAAAAGAAAATGTAGTTATTGAATTGGTACCTGAGATAACCTGTTGATTCTTCACTGGTCTCCTCATGTCACTGATTCTTCATTGTAAGAATGAGTTTCTCATTTTCCTCAAAGATGAAATTGAAGTTGCTTCTTTCTCCTTACATCTCCAAAGGTGCTGCTTTGAGGATTCCTGAAAAATTTATTCAGATAATTCATTTTAGACATTGAAGGTATTGCTAAAAGTTATTAAAAAAAAAAAAAAAGGCTGTAAGTATATTTAGAATGATGGGCTGATGGTGTGCTAAAGTGCTCCAGGTCACCGCAGTGAGTTTATAGCTGCTGTGGTGTATTGTAAGCTTTTGAGGAAGCACAGTGACACTGGACATTTGTCAGACACCACCCAGCTGCCAGTTGCCAGCTCCAGGCAGCAACGGTATCCCATTCCTTTTGCTGATGCTATACTGCCGGATGTGGGATTTGAAGTAATTACTGGAGTACAGAGCAAGTGCTGTGTGAAAATCATTGTGGAACAAGAAGTAAGGTATCACTTATGTTTGATGACTTTTAGAGTGCTCACAACAGCCACACAACCCATTAGGATGTAGTTGTGGTTATTTAAAAATGAAATACTTATTTCAGATGGTTATTAATGATGTGTTACTTTTTCCAAATGGCTATTAACTTATTAGGATGTACATTCAGTTTGAGGATCTAAATTTAGTAATTGGAACCACCATAGGCATTTTTTTTTTGAGCTAGGGTACCTAATCAGTGAAGGTGCTATGAACCAAGAAAGTTAGAGAACCTCTGGATTGGAGAATGATTTTCATTGCAAAAAAAAAGTTTTACATTTCTTCCTAGTTCAATAGATTCATAAAATCGACTGTTTAATAGACTTTCTAGTTATTTAAATTTAATGTAAAACTTTTAGGTGTCACTTTATCTTGGAATATATTTATTACAGTGCATTGGTTTACTTACCCACTTAGTAAAGATGATAAACATTTTGTTTGATTTAGAATAGCAGTGCCTCAGAGTCTTCATTAGAACATTTGATGTGTGTAACCATTAATGATTTAGGAGACTAGAAAAACAAATAACTTCAAGACATAATTTTATAAGTTGCCTAAAATGATACTTTATGTCTAATTACTTATCATTTGTATCTACTTAAAAGCAAAGTATAATGGGTCCTGTGGGGTGGGGGGTAATAAAGGTTAATTGAAGGTTCTGTTTAATTGATAGATTTTATATTAGAAAATTACTGTATCTGACAAACTAAGTTTATTGACAGCTATTTAGAAATATATCTGTTTTATAAATTGAAATATACCTCTCCAATATGAAAACTCCTTTTGTTAAACCATCAATTGGTAATTTATCAAATCTTTTTCTGGAGACTTAACCAGTTGTTTCTTATATAAACTCTTTTCCACAAAGTATTCTAACTTAAATATTTTCTTAATGCACACTTCAGAACTTTAACCTCCTTTCTTTACGCTTGGATATTTTCCTCAGAATCAGTGAAAAGGTAGACATAGCTTGGAAACTTTTCCATGAACTTTGCTGAAAATTATGCCATGATATTTCTGCCTTTGCGGTCGCTGTTCCTCCTCCTTGCTGTGCCCTATTCTCCCTTTTTCTGGAACATGTCTCAGGCATCGTATCCTATTGCTCCTTATTCATACTTCCATTATAGCTCTTCCCATAATATTTTAAGTCTCCCTTGACCTACTTGTCTTGACTTGTCATTGAAGTACATAAGCAGAAGAGGGGTCATTTTTTAAAAATTTATTTTTATCTAGCACGCCCTTGGCCCACAGCGTGCATTCGGACATCATTTGCTAAGTGAATGATAGAGACCCATGCTATGTCCCTTTGTGCCTGACAACGTTTTCTCTCTCTTTAAAATCTTTCTCCATGCAGTGCCCTAACCATTTCTAATATTCAGGCTGGATCGACTGGGAACTGGGGCTGTCATGTGCAGACCAAGCGCGGGAACAACACCAGGACTGTGGATATTGTCGTGCTAGAGAGCTCTGCACAGTACTGCCCTCCTGAGAGGGTGGTGAACAATAAAGGCGACTTCAGGTCAGTGATGTGGAAAGTGCTAGAAAAGACTCATTCACCTCATATTCCTTTTTTATTCTCAAAGGCACATAATTGGTCTCCCAGCCTCAGTAGGAATATTGGAGAAATGGACGTGTATTCATATATAGTATGTATATCCTCATATCTAGGGACTACGCTTTAGAGCAGCGATTTTAGAATCATTTACTGAGATTAAAGAAAAGAAAAAAAAAAAAAAATAGGTGCCTGAACTTGATCTCAAATTTGTTGCTTTAAGAGTGTCTGAAGGAAGAGCCAGAAGTGTTCATTTTTAACAGGAGGTTTTGTTGAAAAAGTTAAGGACCATTGACTACTGTAGGGAAACATTTTGGAAATTTTACTGAAAGAGTGCAAAATTCATACAGGCTCATGGTATTTCCTGTTTTTTTCAAGGGCACTTTTCTGGATGAATTGGGAAAGTGTTGATTGCTTGGTCTCTTTTAACTATTGGCAGTTAGGTAGGCACCGTAATTAGGAGAAACACATGTCCAATTTTCCACCCCCCTTTGGTTCTTCTGGCAATTAAGCAAGAAGAACCCTGGGAAATGAAAGCTATAGGTAGGCCTGAAACTTGGGGAGCCTTTGGCGTGGGACTTAGCTGAGATAAGCAGAATGTGTTAAGTGTTCTGTGTTTTGTTTTGTTTTTTGTAGTAGAAAGGTTAGAATTCGTGAGAGCAAACAACTTTTACCTTAGACTCTCCTTACTTTCAAAGTAAGCTTTAAAACACCATTAAATATATTATTTACTTAATATTCTTTCTGTTTAATTTTTAATAATCAATTTATCATTTAAAGGAAGGGAAGTATGTTGCCCTTTTAAAGCATTGTTAAGATTATTGAGCCCAGTGTCCACTGTTTGTGATTTGGGACTATTGCTGCCTCATGACAGTTAGCCCAATTTTTCAGGATAACGAAACCCTTTGATGTTAATCTTTCAATCCAAGGTGAAGAAGCAATAAAAACATCTATAGCTCAGTTTTTCATTGCTTGTCCTTTTAAAATAATTCTCCTTGACATGAGTATATGGAAATCATTATTTATTGCCAGTGGATAAGCCTTTTTTTAATATAGATGGACTATTAATCTATAATATTTATATTGTATATTTTAAAGTGAAGTAGATAACATTTGTTAATTTTATTATATTCATCTTTTATTAAATAGTAATTATAACATGGTATTTTGTTTATGGTGGATTTCTATTTTTACTCAATAGTTTTTGAGTGTTTTACATTTTTAAAAATAGAAGAGAATCTAGTTATTTAACTGATCAATGAATTACTTATATTTTGACATGCCTTAAAATATACCATTAACCTTCCACTGAATTAATAAGAATTTAGTTTAGTGTTGCTTTATCTATTTATGCAGTTTTTGGTAATGAATTATATTTTGGTGTGACTGATTATTATAATTTAGCAGTTCCTATGTTATGGGTCAGCTGTAGCTTTTATTAAATATGTTTAATTTCCCTGTCAGTTCTGGAGAAATGGAGCTCAAATAACAAAGACCTCTCCCAACCCATTTAATGATGATCCATGCCAACATGCTTGTGTAGTCATGTGGGGAGTGGCTTCTCCCTGATACTCTCAGGGGTACACTGTGTTGGAGGTCATCAAGACCACCCCCAAATGCAAATATGCTAGGAGGACTCACTGGCCTCAGCATACAGGTGTAATCACAGGTGAGATGTATTATAGTAATACAGTCAAATACATAGCTGGATCATAAGGGAAGAAGACCGAGGTGGGTTGTGGAGAGACCCATGTGGAGGCTTCTTCCTGCTCTCGCCCTCCCATGAGGCTCACGCAGAGCCTGCTCCTTCTCCAGTCATAAAAAGGCAGCAACCTCTCGGCAGTGTTTCTGCCCAGAGAAGCTCCTTAGAGGCTCAGCACCCAAAGTTCTTATTGCTGGTCTTGTAGGCATCTTCTGCTTAGCAGGTACCAGACTTTTAGACTCCCAGGAAGAAAGCAGGTGTTCAGCATAAACCACATTGCTTGTGCAAGCAGTCTAGGTGTAGCAGACAACCCTAGCCAGTTCACTGTTCATGAGAACACTCCAAGTTCCACATTCTTAGACGGCACTGAAAGGCCCGTAGTATAAGCACTCCCTTCTAAGGATGGCCGGCCTGGTCCTGCTGTGGTCGTATTAATAACTGTCTGCACGTATACCAACTCTGCTTCTGCCAAAGGCCAGATTCTGCTTGTATTGGACAAGACTCTGACCTTATGTAATAATTATATAATCCAACAGTATAATAACAGTAATTAAAAAGAAATGCAAAACCATTTGTTACACTTTTTTTTTTTTTTTTTTTAACTGGATAGGATACCGTTTTCTGTGTGTTTGTACCAATATATAGAGTATTAAGTAAAGTACCTGCTTCTGTTACGGTATTAATACACGGGGAGTCTTGACACTTTTATATGGTTTGGTCCATGCCAACCTTTTTGACTAACACATTATTTTGCTCTTTATTCTTACAGCAGTTTTGTTTGTTTCTTCTTTATTTTTCTCCTAATTGCACGGGACATGACCTAATCCTTGATTTTTCCCTATTATTTGTGTCAGTGTTGGTTCCCTTAGACCATTTTGTCCTCATGTCTCTAGGTGGCCCAGAACGCTGGCAGGCATCACTGCCTACCTGCAGTGTACCCGGAATACACACGGCAGCGGGATCTATCCTGGAAGCCCGCAGGATGAGAGGAAGGCTTGGCGCAGATGTGACAGAGGTGGCTTTTGGGCAGATGATGACTATTCTCGCTGCCAGTATGCAAACGATGTCACTAGAGTTCTTTACATGTTCAATCAGGTAACTAGACCGTCTTCACATTTGCTGAGGTCGTTAATAAAACATGGTATTTCCATCAAATTCATGAGATCCTGCTTTTCAAAGACAAAGCATAAGGATTTGGTGGTGGTACTTGAGAGTAAGGTCTCATCTTCTCGACTGCTATGCAGGACTCTCCCTGTGGTATTCCTCTTTCCTTCCTGTCACTGCCTGACTTTGTGCCTTTGGAGTACCTTTATCCTGTTTCCACCAAATGGAATCTCAGCCTTCGTCCACATTCCTCTGGGAAGCTGCCTCCTAAGTTCCTTTTATGACTTCTTTGTCTCAAGTTATCCCTTGTCATACTTGTAAAACTCAGGTACCTTTTCCTATCTTTGCTTCTATGCATCTTTTATAAACGGTACCAGGTTATAAGTGGCTGGAAGGTAGTTTGTCTTACATATTTTCTTAAGCTCCTTAGCCCCCAGTATCCTCTTTTTTGCAATGGTTGATGCTTAGTCATGTGTAAGTCTAGAAATAGACAAGTGTAAACCATGATTGGCAGCATATGGCCATACAGATAAGTACAAAATAAGTGGTTCACACTCCTGTAAGAGGAGGTATTGATCCCGCCCAGCTGGAATCCTGAGGAAACACTTTACTAAGCAATTGGGATTGAGTGTGTCCAGAATTTGGATGAGGACAGAGGAAGAGATGATAATGGCATGATTACCTGAGGTGGTTTATGTATTATTAGATTTCATTCCAGTTTTCAAAAATGCAACTCAGGTTAGTTTCCATTAAAATTTCATTTTCCTCAGGTTTGAAAAAGTGTTTTAAGAAGGTCATGGTGAGTAAAGGATAAAGTTTAAATTCATTGCAGTGTTTTGAAATGCAAAGATAAAACATCAGTGTTTTGTTGATCCATTTGCTCAGTATTTCTTTTCTGCCTTTTTAATGTAGATGCCCCTCAATCTTACCAACGCTGTGGCCACAGCCCGACAATTACTAGCTTATACCGTGGAAGCAGCCAACTTCTCTGACAAGATGGATGTTATATTTGTGGCCGAAATGATTGAAAAGTTTGGAAGATTTACAAAAGAGGAAAAATCAAAAGAGGTATTTTTCTGTTTCATATTTGGAGCTTATTACATATCAACAAGTGGTCACATGATAGATTTGAATCTCTGTTTTTAAAGCCTGTTTATATTTGCTGTATTTGAATTAAATAAATACACTTAACATTTTTTTAGATTTATTTTATGGTCTTAGAGGTATGAGAGAAAAAGAGAGAAAGAGAGAAGGACTCAGAGCAACCTCTATAGTTGTACATCATTAGTTGTGACATGGTTTCATTCCACACAGGCAGATGTGGGACCAAGTGAGGCGGAAACTGAACCAGGGGCCTCCTACATGGGAAGTGAGAACCTTCCCCGCCAGTCCATCCCAGCAGTTACCAATTGCACCACAGTTCAGCATATGGGTTTGGCATGGGCTGGGGCTGGGAATTGAACCCCAGACCTTGTGATTGCAAGGCAAGTGCTCAATCACTAAGCCTTCCCAGCATCCCCATAAACACACTTTTAATTTCCAAATTATCATTGAGACACATGCTCTGTCTGTTATAGTGACCTTTTGTTGGGAGGACTAGAGGTGATTGTCAGACCTTGGAAATTAAGGTAACATGGTGGTGCGTAGCCAGCCTGTGAGAAGGCAGCCTTTTGCATCCACACTGTGGCTTAGCCAGGGATGCCTATTTGGGCTTTTCAGATTTCTCTTCTCCACAGAGCCACCCATTCATCTTTTTTATTTTATTTTATTATTTATTTATTTTTTTGCATTCATCTTTTTTTTTTTTTATAATATATTTTATTTATTTTTGAGAGAGAGAGAGAGAAAGAGAGATACAGAGATACAGAGACAGAGAGAGAGAGAGAACTGAACTGGGGGAGCTCCCAGTTCAGCACATGGTTCCGCACAGGCCGGGGCTGGGACTCAATCCCCGGTCCCCGGTCCCCGGTGCTTCAAAGTGAGCGCTTAACCCACTGAGCCATCCCGGCTTCCCCTGCATTCATCTTTTTTAATGTGAGTTTTAGTCACCCAGATCATGTGTTAAATGGTATAATTCTTTTTGTAATGTGTTGGAAAAACAAAAGACTGTTCTAGGAACTTTTTTTGAAATTTCAAATGATTGAAATGTGCAACTTAGGAAAATATAGTTGGAAAGGGGTGCATTTTAATGGGACCATGTTAAAATTGTGATGTCTTATCAACACAATAACCTTTGGGGATTATCATTGACAACAGCAGTTCTCGTTAATGAGTGAGCTGCAACAATTGCTTTGAATAAGTTTTAAGACTCAGATTAACATATTTGAGTTATGTGTCTTTTGTAATATACAATAGACAGGCAACCATCATCCCTGCCAGATAAATGTAGTAACGGGTGTCCCAAATTTCACACAAGAAGTAATTTTGATAGAAAATACAGGTTTATAATTAAAAATTGTATTTTTTTTTAATTGATTCATAAAGTATACAGTATAGAGTTATGCATGGAATAGCATATCGGGTACATGGCCTCCATGGCTTTGTAAGCATGAAGATGCAAATCTTTCATGAGAATATGCCGTAGAGAGCTTCTCGAAATGTCCAATCCTTGACCACGGTGCTGAATTGATGTTCCTGGACTCTCAGCAACACTCTTACGAACTGCTTTGACGTTTTGTGTTGAACGACTTGTTGAAGGACAGCCAGAGTGTTTAAGATCACTAATTGATCCAGTCTCCCTAAATTTTTTAATTAATCTCTTCACAGTTGATGAAGTTAAATCACTATTCCGACTAGATTTTGTATGAAAATTGCGAACTGTAGCTGCCAAACCTTCATTATTTTTAAAATATTGCTCAACAGTGAAAACACGTTGTTCTTTTGTGTAGCGCTCCATTTTTAATAACCCTGAACTGTCGGCTGTCATGCTGTCTTTTTTTTTGTTGACAACACTTTATCGCACAAATGACACAAAATTCAAATCTTGTGTGAATTTTGGGACACCCGTTAGTATTCCTTGATTCCTTTGGTGGTTGTTTGAGAGTGCCAGTTGCTTGAGTGCTGGCTAATGGTGAGTCTTCTGTATTCTCTTATACAAAACATACATTTTAGAGATAGAAGAAACCTAGATCAAGTTATAAACTGAAGCCTAAAGATAATTGAATGAAGGTTATCCAGCTAGGTTAGTGCAGGGCTGAAAACAAACCAAGAACCTTGGCTGTCTAATCCAGAAGAGGTTTCTATAGTATCACTTTTTTTTTTTTTTTTTTTTTACAGTGTCACCCTATCTAGATATTCCCAAAATATTCTTTGTATAATTGTGGGGAAAACACTGTGCTAAACAAAGTCTAATGTGTAGGGTATCTTAGATTTATGACTACGCTAAAAGATAGATAATATGCTTCGTTTCCTTATGCTCAGGTACCCTGAATAATTTAAGTAAGGACATTTTCTTTTTTTTTTTTTTGGTATAGTATCTGTTTATATCTTGCATTTTGTTGAGGCATTTTGAAATTGCAGCCCTAGAACATTACACACTCTGCTTATTAGGATGTAGCTATTAAAGGAAGGGAAATAGATGTATGTATATAAATGGGACTCAGGTAAATATAACACTTGATGACAGTGAGATAACATGTCATTTCTGTTATCTGAACTTCAGGCCAGTTTTCTAATGAACTGTCCTGCTATTTGGCTGTCTTTGGGCCACAGCCTGCTTCCTTTGGCAAGTGTGCTGAGTGCTAGGAGAAGCCATCTGGACTCTGCCTCTGTGGGAATCCTGCCCTCTCTATTGTTGATTATAATCACAGGTTAGCTGCCCACATGATTACAAGTCATTCATGGAAGTGGGATGTTTTGAGTCACTAGAGTAGAGTAATAGGAATGACATTTGCAATGTGGACATTGACAAAGATTTTGCCATCACATAATAACATACTTATTCCCATGCCTCCCTGTTTTGAAGTCAAGGACCTTTGCTCACCTCCCAACTTGTAAAGAACAATGGGGTGCCCAGAGGTATATATTTCCCTGTGTTTGGGAAGTAGATTTGGTTTCATGAGTTGGTAATGAGCCACAAGTTCTTTATTGTAAAAACGGGGATGCCACTTGTCCTGTTTAACTTGTAGACTTTTGTACACAAGTGAGAAAATGCAGGTGAAGCTATTTTTAATAGCATAGTTGCAATGCTAGAATGCAATTTTATAGCATTAGGAAATGTAATATTCTTAAGATCATGGAAGCCAAGAAGAAGATCTTTTAAAAAAAATTATCAAAATGCTAGCTGCTCTTCTAAAACCTTAGTTTGAAGTTGGCAGCTGTTACTTTCACTGGTTGACATAGGAGGTAAAGTATGAATTATCTGTGGAAACAAATAACGACAACTGATTAAATATAAATAGGAAAAACAGAGGAAAAGTATGCAGGATTGAATAATTGAAGTATAAATGTAGTATTACTTGTGATGCAGTGACAGCCGTCCTATCTGAAAGTTAAAACTGAAGACCACAGCTTTCACCATTTATGAGTATAGGAAAAGGAAACCAGGAGGGTTAAAGGAGTCACCGTTTTTAAGTTCATTACTACAGTATAAAATTACTCTCAAGTATTCTAAAATGCATACAGCTTATTCATTAGGTAGATAATGAAATTGATTTTTGCATTATGTCCAAAAAGCTGTTTTGCTGTGGATCACTTCGTAACTGAAGTATGGTGAGGCAGTTGCTTTTTAGCCTGTGAGTGAATCTGCCCAGTGCAAGTCAGTACTCTGTTGTCTTAGGCTGGGTGACTACAAGCTGTCCAACCACCAGGTCCAAGTGCTGTGTGTAGTGGGATCTTTTAAAAACAGCTAAAAGTTGTCTGCCAGACAACGTAAGCATGTGTTCTGTATTAACGAGGATCATTTCTCTTAGGAAAACAGTACTTGTGTATTTCAGAAGATGAGAAAGTACATAAAGATGAGATTTGGCTGTGTGTTACAGACCCCTTTCTGTGCACTAGTTGTAAGTGTATAAGGAAGGCATGCACCTTCACACTAGGTGACTGCAAAATTTATGTGGCACATTTTTATGTATAGATTAACAAAAAAGAAAAATTAAAGTTCTTTCCTTTATTCTTTTTAAGACATAACCACCTCTGTAGTGGCCCTGTTTCTTTTTATTTTCACTATTTCTTATTTTCTTTGTTTGATCTTACTGGTTAGACTTTTTTATATTTTTCAACTTTTCTAAGACCCAGCTCTGGCTTTGTGATCTTTGTAAAGCACTGTTTCTCAGATTTGAGCATGCATTCTTATCACCTGGGAGTTTGTTAAATAAAGTTTGCAGAGGGTCTAAGAATTTGGTTTTCTAGTACGAGTAAGTTCAGAATCATTCTGGGGTAATATATCTTTGAGAAAGGCACAGGCTTTGAGAACCACTATAATATTTTAATAATCTATGCTTACCTTGCTTTAATTATTTTTCTTTTGGGTTTAACTTTTTGAAAACTTTTCAGAAGCTTTCTTTTTTATTAGAAAGTTCCAAAAGTATAGGAGAGAGAATATTCTCATTAATACCTGTTATACCTTTCACCTTCAACAATTTTCAGTATTAACCAGTCTTGTTTCTTTGACCCAGTTATTTTTTTCTCTATTACTCCCTACTTTTCCCTCTCCCTCCCTCTCTTCTCTCCTTCCTTCCTTCCTTCATTCCTTCCTTCCTTCCTTTTTTCCTTCCTTCCTTTCTTCCTTCCTTCCCTTCCTCCCTCCCTCCCTTGTTCCCTTCTTCCTTCCTCAACGCTGGAACATCTAATAGTAAATTCTATATATCATTTTATCAATTTTTTTTTCTAAAATATAACAGAAGTGATACCATTTTTTTTAATGAGCTGTTAAATTTAAAAGGGGGCATTATTTCTGTTGGACACTTCAGAATCATGATGTTATTTTATGTCCAAAATAAGCCGAGTCTTTTATATCATCAAACCTCATTCATTGTCAATTTTTCTTGATTATGGTTTTTCAAATGTAGACCTTGTGTCTGGTTACTTTACAGAATTCATCCATATAATTTTAAAATTGTTTATGTGTGTTTCTTGACAGGCAGTTCTCACCAGGAAATAACAATCAATTCCTATATAAAATTATTTTTTTTCTGTTTATACGTTGATGAGAAACTCAGTAAAATGTGGATTAATGTTGGTAATAAGGGATATTAATGAGGGTAGTCTAATTTGTTATGATCAAGTGTGATACTTATTTGCTTCTGCCAAGTGCCGTGGGGCAATACCAAGGTAACTGGTTGCTTTGAAATTAATTCTCAGCTTGAGGATTTTCAGACCACAAAGTAATGTGAAGTCTGACCTCAGTCCTGTATGAAAGTCAACTTGTGTTTACAGGCTATCAGGGAAGTAGTTTTTTAACCTTCTACCCCATGCCAAGGTCAAGAAGGGCCAGTGTCATGGTTCCTTGCTGCGACCTTTCTTTCCTTGTCTGATATAATCCTTGTTTGCCCTGGCCTTGGTGGTGTCCTCTCTGGGTTGTCCACTTCCTGCAGAGGTCTTCTCTTGAAGGCCTGTGCTGGTGGGTCCCCGGCCCTGGTAGCTATCAGAACACTTCCCATGATGGGTGGAGTTCAGCCCTGGAGCTTCTGGATTCCCGCAGTTGTTTTGCTGTTGGCTTCTGAAGGGATGTTTGTTTTCTGCCCAGACAGTGGTTCATTTAGAAAGATACCGTATTTTCCGGCGTATAAGATGACCGGGCGTATAAGACGACCCCCTAATTTTACAGTTAAAACATAGGTTTAGGCCTATATTCACTGTATAAGACTACCCCCCACTTCCGAGGCAACACCAGTTCTTTTTTTAATTAAATTTTTAATGAATGACATTTTTCGAACATACCGTAATATACCGTAC
>PVKE010016767.1:0-31584 GCA_004027555.1 Craseonycteris thonglongyai | reverse complement strand
ATCCTCGGTCCTCAGCGCTGCAAAGTGAGTGCTTAACCCACTGAGCCATCCCAGCTTCCCCACAAATCCCAGTACATTCTAAAGACAAAATTGAAATCTACCTATGAGTAGTCATGGCATGTGCCACCATTTTGCTCACTCTAACAGCCTATTTCTTAACATTGGTACTTCATGTTGGAGAAGGTCGGTGATGTGACCCTCAGCTATGTTTGTGTCCCTGCCCTAGATGACATTATTATGTTTTGATTTTACCAACTTTGAGAACCACCTTTTTCATATTAATTATTGTGTCCTTGAATTGAGGAGAGGGATGTGATTTTGCATTTCAATACATGATTCATGGACTATTGTAGGAAATAAAGGGAGAATTGTGACACATAAAATGTGATACTGAACAACAAACAGTATGAAAGAAAGCTCTGGACCAAGGACCATAGTCTTTTTCCAGCTTTATTGAGATAGAATTGGCATATGGCATTGTGCAATATTAGGTATAAAATGTGTTGATTTGATACACCTATATACTGCAAAATTATTACGGCCTTAGCATTCTCTAACACCTTCTTTATATCACTAGTTGCTCTTTTTTGTATGATGAGAGCATTTAAGATCTATTTTCATAGGATCTTTCAATTATATAATATAGTATTATTAAGTATAATCACCATGTTGTACACTAGATCCCCAGAACTTATATTGTATCTGAATGTTTGTACTTTGACCAACATCTCCTCATTTCCATCACTTTACCCTTTGGTAGTCACTATTATACTTCGTTTCTGTAAGTTTGGCTCTTTAAGATTCCACATATAAGTGATATCATACAATATTTGTTTTTCTCTACCTGGCTTACTTCACTTAGCATAATGCCATGAGAGCCAAAGTCTTGAGCCAGAAATTGTCTCCCACAACTTTTGGACAAGTTACTTCACTTCACTGGACCATATTGGGAATTGAGGTTCTTCAACTGATCATTTTCTAGTATGCGTAAATGACACCTTTTCTTTGAAGGCATTGTAGCTCTAATGGTTTTGAAATATTTTGCTATATTTAAAAATCTTTAGTTATAGACTAACTTTTTTCAACATTTATTATCCAGGACCCCAAATTACGTGAACTTTTGGATGTGGGGAACATCGGACGCCTGGAACATCGCATGATAACAGTGGTATATGGACCTGACTTAGTTAACATCTCTTATTTGAACCTCGTGGCTTTCCAAGAAGATGTGGCCAAGGTATGGTAGATAGAAACTTCTGAAAATTGTCACCTTAATCTGAATCCTTATGATACTCAACTGATGCCTGTTACAGACTGAGTTTTTGTCATATTTAACACATGTTAAAATTCTATCTATAAATAATTCATCTGCCAAGTAGAAGTGTAATTCAGACACTTCCAAGTAATGGCATCTACTTAGAATTATGGAGGGTTATTTTTGTTTGTTTTTTTTAATTTAGAAAAAAGGCATTTTATATAACTTTTCAAAAGAAAATATAAGTCAAAACATACTCCATTTCATCTAAACATCTTTTTCCAATTCATTTTCTTTCACATTATGCCAATTCCAACCCCATCTCCTTTCCAACCCTCTCCTTGAGGGCAGACATCTTCAATACCTTTGTAACTGTTTTTTACCCTGTGGAGTTTCTAGTCCATGACCCTGCACATAGTACCTGCTTAATTAATATAAAAACAAATGAAAAAACATAATTTTAGAGAAAAAATTAATATTAAAGAGTATTTATTTAGCAATGGATTACAAATGTGAATTAAACACGGTCTCTTCATTAAGGAGTTGCTAAGCTATTAAAATAGCCAGCCTTTCAAAAGCATATAGAACTAACTAGAATTTGGGCAATATAGATCAAACAAGAAGCTGAGAACTTCTGGGAACCTTGGACTCAAGTTTGATGATTTCTCTAAAAATTTCTAATTATCATTAAAGGAGCATTGACATGAACATAATGAAAGAAAAGCTTTCTTTATGCTCATAGGATACTAGTAATGATCCTTATATAATTTTCTTTAAGAGTTAAGAACATGAATTTAAGAATACTTTGAAGTCTGCATATCATATGTGTAGAGCTCCTCACATCATGGATCACAACCATGGGGACCTGTCAAGACAGTGTTTATTGTCTGGACATTATGATCTGTAAATTTTTAACTCTTAGTGCTCTGACCATTTCTGAATTACACTAGATGTACTGACCTGGCCTCTGATTCTTTAGTGATTATGGTAGAGGGCTTATTCCAACATTTACATAACATCAATTTTAAGTCTTATAATGAAATGAAAAAATGTCAACCAATATTAATACTCTGAGGTCTTCAGAAACTACTCTCCATGTCTGTGTTAAAAATCCAACCCATTTTCTCTTTTTAAGAACTAAGTCACCCTTTTGGTTTGTATTATAATTTATACTTGGAGAGACTTCAGTTCAATGAAACGTTGTTTGTGTGACAGCATTGGACTTGCCTTACAATGGTTCTTATTTTGCTATCCTATTGGTCACTTGTTGAGTTGTATACTCTTCACTTCTCAGCGTATGGATGGATGGTTGCATCGATAGATGAATATAGAGAAATAAATACTAAGCGTTTGCAAAATAATTTAAAAATATCTAACCCAGGTGCAACCATATTTTTTTTTAAAACATGACCAATTCATGAGATTTACTAACTCCCAATTAAAAACTTTCAGCAAGTGACAGAAAGGCTCTTACTAAGAATTTATGTTACACACTGATCTAAATATCTCTATATTGCATTAACTCTTTATGCAGTTATGTGTAAAACATATCCAGTTTCATCCTTTCTATGGGTTTCTACCTACTAATTTTCTTTAGGGTTTTGATTTATGAGCTCTGTAATATTCCCCGTTAGGACTACATTTATAGATTTGTTTCTAGCAGTTACTTGGTGTTCCCTGAATTAATTAAGCTACATAATGTGTTTTGCCTTCCCTCGTGATATTCTACAAAAATTTTTCCACACTGAAATTTCTCAGCCAGAAGATTAAGATATGCCAACACGATTTTATTCTAAAAATTCATTTTCTATCCTTCTAATTGTCAAAATTGTCTCATAATCTTATGTCTTTAACATCCAGGGCCAATGTCCATGATAGCTTATGTAATGCCTACAGTAAAAAGGAGAGATATTTTCTCTGTATGCATAATGCCTGACAGGAACATGAGCTTTTTTGAAAGTTAATTGTATCTAGAAGAAACTGTTTATTAAAGGATTCTGGTTCATTCTTTTATTCATTTGATACACATTTGTTGTGTACCTTCTCTGAACCAGCCCTGATTCCAGAGTTAGGGATAATAACATTCTAAAATACTGAGAGCAAGAATTCTGGGGGAAATACACAGATACATGCACAGAAGTAAATGTATTGTAGGACAGATGGAGATCTTTGTAGAATAAAGTAAGAGGAGAGGGAACGGGAGAAAGAAATTACTTCTTTACAGGATGTTCTGAGAAGGCAAAAATCTGTAGGGAATTGCTCAATTGCAACAATTTCATTGATTGCTGAGAAATTTCTCGGATCAATTAAAAATTTTAAACTATTTTTATTATTAATATTTTTTGGTATTTTCTTCATCTTCTTAAAGAAGTTTCTTTAATATTATTTGTAATACAGGTTTGGTGGTGATGAACCACTTTAGCTTTTCTTTTTTGGAAAATCTTTATCCTTCGATTCTAAATAATGGCTTTGCTTAGTAGTGTAATCTTGGTTGTAGGTCCTCGCTTTTCATTACTTTGAAAAAAAGAATTTATTATTTTTTTTTAAATCCCCTCTGGCCTGCAAAGTTTCTGTTGAGAAATCAGCTGACAATTGTATGGGAGCTTCCTAATAGTTAACTAGTTTCTTTTCTCTTGCTTCTTTTAAGATTCTCTCTTTGTCTTTAACCTTCAGCGTTTTATTTATGATATGTCTTGGTGGGGTCCTCTTTGGATTCCTCTTGTTTGTGGCTCTGTGGGCTTCTTGAGCTTGTATGTCTGGGGTTTTTTTGCAAGGTTAGGGAAATTTTCAGTCATTATTTTTTTTTAATAAGTTTTCAATTCCTTGCTTTCTCTCGTCTCCTTTTGGTACCCCTTTGATGTGTACGGTATGTTGGTATGCTTGATATTGTCCCAGAGGCCCTTAAACTATTCAAGCCTTTTTCAACAAAAGTTGATGAATTGTTTTTAAAGATCTGGTTGGTAAGGTTAACGTGGACTACAAAAATCAGACCCTTTACAACAACCCAAAAAGTAATGTCATTTTGTGCAAGTTAACTGATATAATAGATCAATACAATCTTATTTTATTGATCAAGGAGTCTGAAGATTAAAATTAGGGAAGCCGGGATGGCTCAGTGGGTTACGTGCTCACTTTGAGTGCCAGGGACCGAGGATCGGACCCCGGCCCCGGCCCGTGCGGACCCATGTGCTGAACTGGGAGCTCCCCCAGTTCAGTTCTCTCTCTGTCTCTGTCTCTCTCTGTCTCTGTCTCTCACTCTCTGTCAGAAATAAAAAGTAAATAAATTAAATTTAAAAAAATTTTTTTAAATAATTCTCTTCTTCTACCCAATTCTAGCCTCTCTTTTTAATATGCTGCTTTTCTTTGATGTTAGGGACTACATAGAAAAAGAATTCTAGTTGTGTATACCATTCCTTGCAGTCATATAGTCTAAACAGCACTGTGTAGGTTGGAAAACAGATTGCTCTGAGCCAGGGGCAGGGCTTCACAAGATGGCCATATGCTAGTGTTTACCTTCAGGTCTAAGGGATCCTATGTAACTGATGGGAGACTATATCCTTTAGAAAAAATTAGCAAGAAATAAAATCTGTCTCATGATTAGCAATGGGGAAGATCTGCAGTAAAGGCCACAAAGGTAAAGTCTTCCCTGTTTGGTTTTAGAAAACTAAAATGATATTTAACATGTCTTCCCCCTGGATTCTCATCCACAACTGGGGCCCTGGAAAATCATTCCCTGATCCACCCACACAGACCCTACCTCAATCCTTGTTCAGTACAATATGTGACTGAGATAGCCCATCACTCAGAGACAGGATTTAACATTCAGGCTCTGATATTCAGTCCTAACTAATTTGACACTCTGACAAGCCCCCTGGGTGGAATTATTATTGAATCACCTCCCAGTTTGACAAATTTTAGCCCAGGTGTTGGTTGCTCCAGTGTATTAAAATACAACAATTAAAACATCAAGGATCCAGTGGGTTAAGACTGAGATGCCTAATGGCAGAGTCATGCAGGAGAAATTTTGTATTCACTTCTCTGCACAAAGATTGACAGATGCCATTGTTTTTAATTCATGATTCTACACACACTGAATTCTCCTAAGCATTTGTAAATTGGATAAACAAAATAAAAAAAAATTATTTTTCTTGTTAGCCATGTAAGTAGCAGGAACTGAGCCAGATTTTAAAAAAAATATTGGATTGAAATATAATATACACAGAAAACTACACAGATCCTAACTATATAACTTGATTGCTTTTTAAAAAGAGAACATACCCACGCAATTGGCACCCAGATCAAAGAGCATCACCAACACACCAGGTGTATGCCTTACTAACACACATCTATTTTGACCTCCTAATTAGTAGATTAATTTTATCTCTTTTTAAAATTTCTATAAATGGGATCATAAAATATGTTTTGCTTTTGATCTGTCATCTATCACTCAGCATTCTAAATATGAGTTTCTACTATATTTTGCATATGGTTGTAATTTGTTTATTCTCTTTGCTAAATACTATAAAATAGTTTCCTCTTATCTGCAATTTTTATTTCTGTGGTTTCAGTTACCCTCTGTCAACTACAGTCCAAAAATATTAAATGGAAAATTACAGAAATAAACAATTTATACCTTTTAAATTACACATCATTTGAAAAGCATGATGAAATCTTTTGCTGTCCAGCGCCTGTCCAGTTTGGTTGGAAGGGAGAGATGAGTCAGAAGTTGGGTGAGGGGCGAGAGATGACACAGATCATGATATATGGTCACTATAAGATTCTGGCTTTACTCTCAATGACCCAGGCATCTATTGTATCATTTTGAGTCAAAGGATTGACTTGGTGTGACAAAGTAGGACTGCTCTGGCTGAACTGTTGAAAAGCCATTGAAGAGAGTGCAGAAACAGAAACACAGAGACAAAGATGCTTATGGTAGAGGCAGTGAGAAATGGTTGATTCTGGCTATATTTTAATGTAAAGCCAAAAAGTTTTCTATGGATGAGGTACATGGCATGAGAGAAAGAGGCTGCTAACGATGACTTCGGGGCTTTTTGGAATTGCATTTATTGAGATGGAGAGCCAGTTAGGTAGGAAAAAATCAGAATTGGATTTTGACATAAATTAAGAATAGTATTTTTCCAAAATAGCAGAGTGAGCCTAGATGTGACTTTTTAATTTCTCTTGAAATGGTAAAGGAACATAAATATCCAGTGATGAAGAAAATGAGATGGGTCACTAGGAGATGACATATTTGAATAAGTTTGCAGAAGAAAATAGAGGAAAGTGCTTTATGAAGTGGAGAAAACCACAACCTAAGTCACACAGAGAGCTAGAGCTAAGGAAGTCACTGGCTATCTCAAAGGCAATTGAATGAGGAGACAGACTTGAGTACTGCCAGCATAGCTGATCATGGAGTAAATATTGGTGAAGACAATATCAAGGATTTAAAGAAATAAGGACAAAACTGTCAGACCCTCCACTCCCTTTTCCTGCTCCACATGTAGAGTAATTGATAACCAATGACTTCTCAGATCTAAAAAGTGAGAGTGGTCTTCCATGGAATTGAACAAACAATTTGAAAAGAATAATGGTGGCAAGCATTGGAGGTAAGGATCCAGAGTAAAGCTCATCTTGTTCTAGCATTTATGAATACCACAGTGTAGTGGCTAGCACTTACCTGTTTAAGAGAAGTCTGCAAGCCAATAAATCATACTTTCATACTCAGAGCTCCCTGTCATTATTTCTACTGCCCCCAGTCTAAAGTATGAACTAAAACAAAATACCCAAAGCCTATTGGGAAATACTACAACATGGAGTCATTGAGGAGGCCATAATGAACAAGAAGGTAAATGATAATATAAATAATAATAGAGGACACAGGTATAATTCAAGAAACACATAATAAAAAAAAAACACAGTATCTCGGAGAGTTTTCAAAATATATTCATATGATAAGAAGATGCTATGAAAAATCAATAACAAAAATGAAAATCAAAATTATGTAGAACTGT
Organism: Craseonycteris thonglongyai; assembly: GCA_004027555.1. Classification (NCBI taxonomy): domain Eukaryota; kingdom Metazoa; phylum Chordata; class Mammalia; order Chiroptera; family Craseonycteridae; genus Craseonycteris; species Craseonycteris thonglongyai. The sequence continues at coordinate 24,318 of PVKE010016767.1, read as the reverse complement.
TGTGAGCTAGTGGAGGAAATCTCCAAGAATGTGGAACCAAACAACAACAATAAAGGCAGCAAACAAATACCGGTATCCAAAAAGTAAAAGACAAAAAGATGGCAATCAGACGGAGAAGTGATACAAGCAAATCAATCTAGTGCGTGCAGTAGACAATGAAAAGGAGAAAACAGGAGATAAAAATATGAAAGACATAATACAAGAAAATAAGTAAAAGCTAAGGAAAGGTCTTAAAGGTGAGATAGCAAATTAGGAGCGGAATAGGTTTAGGCAATTCAAGTAGAGAGCTGGAAGACATTAGATAAATGTGGGAAAAAATGCATTAAATTTTTTCCCCAGAAGAAAATCAAGGTAGAAGGAGGGATAAATGTGTAAGCATAAAACTATCCAAATATAAGCTATGCTAAAGTATGCAGGATTTTCACTAACTGGAGGAATAATCAAGAAAAGTTTCATAGTATCTTGGTCTTAGAAATGTTCCCTTTTGAAATCTATGTGGTTCATGGTGTTAGAACTATAGTAAATAAGCTAACCATAGTCTAATATATGTCCCTGCAGAAAATTATATTTGGATTTTTGTAATTACATAAAGTTTTACTTTATGTTAAACTTTTGAAATCAATTTATGTGCAAGTACTTGAAGTCAATAATGGATACTGGACAAGGTAAAAACATTTCATTTTTGAAAATTTAAGAAGTAAATTTAAGCTAACAAGAGTTAGAAGTTAAGATTTGCAGATAAATATCCTCCTCTCACAGAGAAGGACAAGTGATGTACTATCTTTAATTGGTAGATCAAGAAGTGGTTTTTAAGTGTGCTGCTTGAGGTTGTAGAGCTAATTGCAGGGTGGGGGTGTTGGTAAGAATACTGGAGATACAATTTTATTGGGAGTGGGGAGGAGAAAGGGCAATAGGAAAATGGGATGACAGATTTAAAGCTTAATCAATCAGAGCTGGATAGCAATAGTTAAATTCTAAAATAAGTCTATCAAGAAAAAGCAGTGCAACTATATTATTTATTAGTTTTGGAGATCCCCCCAGAAACTTAAGAATAGAAATGTCATGTCAAGAAGCAGAATGAAGGTAAGAGTGCCATAAGCAATCATTGGCATTTGTTATAGCTCACCTGCATGATTTTTTTTAAACTATGTATATGTTTCTTTGATAAACAATATATTTTTTTTTTAGAGTTCTACCATTTACCAAGAATGTGTTGTGACTGTCACCGGTCAAAGCATTTAAACTGAATTATCTCACTTAATTCTCACAAGAGCTCTATGAATTAAGTCCTATTATTAGCTTTAATTTATAAAGCAAATGAATTCTGCACAGGTTAAATAAAAAAATGTATCCAAGAGGATTCTGTCCGGCTGGGGTTACATTTGGCCTGGAGTAACAGAAAATCAAGTCAAGCAATAGCTTAGACATATAAAGAATAGTCTTCCAACAGACTTCTGCTAACATGTCTTTCACCATGTGTCACATGGTTACCTCAGCTGTTGGGGAAGTTGAAAAATGTAGATTTTTTTTTTTAGATAGATATATTCTTGTTCTGAATGATGTCAGATTTCTGTTAGGAGAGAAGGAGAAAATGGTTATTAGCTAGCACTTAGCAGTGGGTCCCCCATCTAGAGAGTAGCTGAGTGGGGTTCTGAAATCCAATAGTTATATTTTTAAATGAACTAGCAAAAGCATCAGTAGTAGAAGGGTCAGTAAGAAGCTTTAAATAAACCGATAGCAGTATTCTAATTTTAAATGAGAAGATAAGCACAACTTGTATTTAAGATTCACCCTTCCAAAGCCTCCACAGGCCGTGAGGATTAACCAAAGGTGAGGGATCAGAGCCAGACAAAAAATAGTGCTCATCTTAGCAGAAAGGCTCACAGGAGGAGCTGTTTACCAAGCCCCAAATACCCTTTCATATAAAGGGGCAGAATCTAGCTTGCAAAAAATTTTATCTTAAAGATAAAAGGCATAATTAATGTAACTGAAATAAAATTTATTTCCAAAGGAGAAAATTATATTTTAGCAGAATTCCCTATGTTAAGTTACAAGTTAAAGAAGAAGTACCTGTGTGGAGATTACTCGTCAATTTTCAAGAAATGTGACTTTCATTTTGCCAGGCAAATGTCATTTAGTGGATAAACAGCACTGTTTACCTCCTAGACATTGTGATGGTTCCTCTTTTTCCACTTGATACACATCTTGCTAAAGAAATTTGCTGCTGTTTTTCTTTAAAATTTTAAAAATCTGATCTCCTCACATAGAATTACTTTTAAAAACTAAACAGTGGTATCAGTTATAATTGTAGACCCTGCTTACTTACATTCATTGTCTATAGTACACATCCTATTGGCAGATTGAACCAAAGTAATAATTAGCACTGATTCTTGTACTGCTAAGCTCAAAAGACATAATAGCGAGTGTTCTCTTGAAAATGTCATGAGGGTTTTGGAAAGAACCATTTCAAGGATATAGTGGATTGACATGAAAGCCATAGGAATGAAGTTTTGAGGTTTTCATTTGTGGGGACTCAATTAACATTTTCCCAATTGTACAAATAAGCAGTGGCTCAGAATGTAGAGGAGGTTGTCTCTTCAGCTAATGGTCAAAATACATCTGAGATTCATGATGGCATAGCTGGTATCTTCTCATCACAAAAACTCAGCCAAAGCAAACATCTTTCTCTTTTCTTCCACTCTGTATCATAGATGTTGCTCTTTGGGGTTTTTTGTTTTTACCTTTTGAAGAATTATCTTAATATTCACTTTAACTTAATTTCACCACATTAAACTTTTCCCATTGGGCAGGAGAATGTGAAGTTGGAACAGGACTAGGGATATTCTAGACTTGACATCCCTTAAAATTAGCCTGAGATGTGGATCCTTGCACATTCTAAGATTCCCATCTTCTACACTGGAACTTGGAGGCATCTGAAGACTTCCTTAGACTATCCGGGTACCATTTAACACAGCACTGCTTCACTTATCTGGGGAAAGATAGTCAGGCAACAGTTGTTCAGAATATAGTCCAAAACAAAACAAAGCATGAAGTGTGTCTGTATAGCTGACATAATGGCCCTAGGCCCTGATACTAAAGCTTCTGTACTTTATTCACTGGAGAGACGCTATCAGCCTCATGTTGAAGAGTTTTCATAACCTATTCCAGTGTGGTTCAAATTACAGTGGGAAATGTATAAAGCCATTGTCACAAGTCCTGTAGCCAAAACAGGTGATCAAATACTTATAATAATGGAGAATGTATTAAAAATAATTTCAAACTGTAAAGCATGAATAGAATTCTCATTCGTTTACATATTCATTCATGCAGTTATCTCAAAGCAACAAGTGGATCTATTGCCTATTTTATTTCAAAAATGGGACACGGAACTATGAGGTCCCACACAAGTTGTAGAATGACACACATGCTTTTCCACAATACTCTTATGAATGGGTATGTATACTTTTCATATTCATTCATCCTTCTGTTGACCGCTTCTCCACCCACAGTTTCAGTGATTTGGTTTCTATGAATACTACTAGTTTTTAACTGAATTGTTTGTTCTAGCATAACAGTCAGAGATCTTTCCCAGGATTTGTCTTATTAGAAGTGAGAAATCAGAGTCTCTCTGGTGGCAGGACGTGTCAGATGTGACATCTTCGATATAGTTTGTGGCTTTGGGGATGAACTTGGTCAATAGGGGGGAAAATACTGTCATCAGGAAGAGAGAACAGTGAAAAGCAATGAAGAAAGTCCCCTGGCATGCAGACCCCATGGTCCTGATTACCTTCTTTTGCTGTGGTTTGTCCAATTTTTCCTTCAGTTACAGGAAATAACCCACTGCCCTTAATATTACTAAGTTCTCCCTTTTCCTAGGTTAGTTTGAGTTGTAGTTTTATCAACTGGAACCTAAAAGACATTTGACTCGTGCTCTGAAAATACCTTTCCTTGGTATTATGTTATTTGAGTAATATGATCTTCTGGTGTCCCAATAATGATAATATTGGGCCCTAATCTGCCTATTGCTGTTGTTGTTTTATTTTGGTAATTATATTATGTTTGCTAACCATTTCTCTTTGAGTATGAGATAGATATGGCAGCATTTTGACTCTAAAATATAAAACCTTCACTGCCACCTAATACAGAGAAACTATACCAGAACTTTTACTAAAATTCTCATTATAAATTCAGTGACTTCTTAGACAGTCCTGTTGATTTTAATGAAAGTCTTTACAGCTCATATACCATCTTTCACCGTGAACAAACGCTTCATTGTGCCATTAAGATGAATGCTTGTCAACAACATGAATTCTGATACCTGCCAGTAGGTGAGAGAAATGTGCTCAGCCAGGCATGGCAACTCAGAATGAGCCACACAGTGTTCTCCCTTACTCAACTCCCAAACTGCAGCCCAGGGTGGTAATGGGAATACCATTATCAGTGACGACAGGAGGGGTTTGCCAAAAAATGAAAAATAAATAGAAAGCTATGAAAAATTGTTAGGACCTTCATATGTCCCACAAACATTAAAATACCTGTTGTAAATTATCATTTATTAAAATAGCTTATCATAAACTATTATTTCTTTTAGGAACCCATTAAAAATTTATTAAATGCAATAAGTTGAGACTTCCAAATCAGACACTTTGGAAATAACCAGCTTTGAAATTGCTATTATTTGTCACTTCTTTTACTTTATTCAGGTAACCATTGACTCATAATTATTTATGTACAATACACTCTCACTTAACTGACACCCATGGGGATTGATAGATGCCACATAAATAGAAGTAGACTCATCATTAACTGGAACTTAAGCAACCAGCTTGGGAGTGATGGTTGCTTGAGTTTCAGGTAATGGAGAATCTACTGTAATTATATATTATAATTTTAATTATTTACGCATGTGTATATATGTAGAGAAAGAGAGAGAGACAGAGAGAGTGACAGCCAGAGAAAGATTCAGTATTCCTTTTAGAATATTTTTGTTTCCCCAAAGAACTCTCTGAATGTATATATATTTTTGAGAGCAGAAGTTACACTCTGCCTTTTCTCTGTAACTCTAGATGTTTGGTGTCATGTCACAGGCATGGCCCGGGTGCCTTGCATGCCACTATTTTCTGTATTTCACTATATAACATATATATATACACACACACACACACACATACACACACACACATATATATATACATATACATACATACACACACACATACACACATACATACATACATACATACACATGATGGAAAAATGAGAAATGAGGAAAGATAAAGTCAACACATGAAAATACTAAAGATAATGTGAACCGGAACAATTGGAAACAAACATCTGATAGAAGGACATTTCTTCCAGAATACCCTGTCTTTGTCTGTACACACGTTGTATTCATACATTATTCAAAACAGTTAGATTTGACCCGGATCAGGTCTCTTGTGTATCTCAAAAGCCTGCAGTAGGCCAATGGATTCTAGGAATTCCACACTTGGAAATTTACATGTTTGCATTCTGAGAATTTGATGAAAATAAATTATGCTTTACATTCTGAATGAGCATCTATTATAGAAGACTTGCACTGACCAATGAGGCAGCCACAGCTACTAGCCACATGGCCATTGAGCTCTTGAAAGTTAGTCAGTACAAGTTGAGATGAACTATAAGTGTAAAATGGCACACCTCATTTCAAAACTTAACACATAAGAGAATATAAAGCATTTCAGTAATTTTATGTTGATTACATGATTAATTATATCTCTGAAATATTGGGTTAAATAAATTATATGACTAAAATTTGTTTCACCTGTGTCTTTTTGCTATTTAAAAAGATAGCTACTAGAAAAATTGAAATTACATATATAATTCACATTATATTTATCTCAGACTGGATATAATCGAGGTCTTCACTTTCAAACTAAAAGATCAGAACCACTTAAATCTCCCTAATTCTTTATAATACCTTCACTGTACTTATTTATAGTTTGGAATTAGCCCCCAGTAAAAATACAAAACAGTTCATTACCCTCAATTATAAATACTTTTACCAGTGCATAACGTTGCCATGAAAATGGAAATGTCTAAAGCTTGACCCTTTGTCCAGAAAGTATTATATACCAGAAACATATTTTAAAAATCAGTGACAGTACTTACTACGCTTAGTTCAAATGACCTAATTTGAGGAAATTTTATTTTAAAGCTGTTAAAAGTTACTTTTATGATTTTCTCTGTGTACATCAGGTTTGGTGGATTAGTTATTTTGCTTTACCCACAGTTATTCTGTGCTGTCTTTCCCAAGTGCTCCACCAATGATATATAGAGTTGAAATTCTCTGTACTTCTCCCCTGCACTATTATAACTGCCTAATTGAGTTACCCTCTTTGGTTTCTCAGCTTCAAGTCCATCCTTAACATGGCTACGAGATAATCTCCCCAAGACACATCTAGCCCACAAATTCCTCATCTCATACCCTTAAAAAAATGGCTTTCAGTGATATTGCATTTTTTTGTTAAATTATCTCCAGGTACCTAAATAAACATTAAATGCTCTCCATACTCTGGCCCCATACTTTGTTTTGTTACAATTTCTCTTCTCTTTTCTAATTAATATTAGACTGTTTCCTCTAAAGTCCTGCCATGTGTGCTTACCTCTGCTTCATTTCCACAATTTTCTCTTCTTAGAACAGTCTCTTCCCCCTCCTGCCACTCTATGCCCCCATTTCTCAAGTCCCACCTCAAATGTTATTGTATTATATGACATGATGGCATATTATCAGTGCCTTAGGTTGGGAGGCAAAAAACAAAAGACCCGCAAACCACAGTAGACATAACAAAACTAGGTGGAAACGCTGTTAAACTAAAAACCTGATTTCCTTGAGGAGAGAGCCAAGTCAACAATAACATTGGATAATTAGGTTACTACTTAGCTCTTAGGTCATCTTCTTTTAGAGAACGTGCTGTTTGGGACCAGAATATTAACTGTGCATTCAAAATTATCATCCAGAATTGAACTTCATCTTTATTTATGGATTTGCTCTTTTCCTCCTTCTTGGAAGCCAAGTGAGATCACTGGTGAGTGGAGTGAGGTAGGGATTAAGATTGGGAGAGATGTGAGGGATTGACAGAGTTGGGGGAGGAAGAGTACTGGACATTGTATACACATTGTATACACACATTGTGACTGCAACTGGTTAAAAGAATGTCTAAAACTGTAATTACCATTTAAAGATTCCTGATATAGCTGCTTTGGCTTATGTGGTAAAGTGAGAAGATTATATTTGCTTGTGTGTTGAAAATATATTTGACTGTATTTTAAACTTTTCAGTAACTCTCTGTTAATAATGCAAAGAAACTAGTAAAAAATAGTGTTAAGTTATTGAAAGGCAACATACGTTTCCTATCAGTAAGGATTTTAAAAAGCAGGAAAAATATTGTTTATGTGTAAAGAACATTTCCTTAGAAAAGGAGTAGTCGCTGAGGGATTTGAATTTAATTATGTCATTATTACAAAAAAGAAAAAACCCTTAGGCACACAAATTGAACTAATTTGTCTTCCTGGTAGCCTCGCTAAAACATGTGTCTAATAATTGTACGGTATTTAAGCTAATGCAAGTGTGATTTACATTTTCCAGGAATGGACAAATGAGGTTTTCAGTTTGGCATCAAACCTGCTGGCCCAAAACATGTCCAGGGACGCATTTCTGGAAAAAGCGTAAGTAGCTCTAATTTTATTGCTAAGGGTGTTGCTTTTTCTGAGTCAGTTTCCTTTCTCCTCCTGAGTCTTTTGTTCGTGCTGCACTGGCTTCTCACATTGATAAACACAAACTTCCCTTTGGGATTTGTTAGAGAACTGATACCTCCGCAGCTTGAAATTGGAAGACTTCCAAGGAAGATTACTGTTTTCTCCAAGCTGCATGTCCGCTTTACCCTGGGCTCCCCTGAATGTAGGTGCCTCTGGCACGCAATAAGGAGACCCTTCCAAATCCTGGCATCTGTGCTCAGTACCAAAATCTATTAATTTCAGATGGTCTTCTGCTTTCACATCTGCCTGTGTCATATCAATTATTAATCTGAGGAAGAGAATGAGCAACATAAGGTACTAATTTCTCTAGAGCCTTAAATCTCTGAAAGATGCTACAGTAATTTCCCTGCCTACATAAATCAATAGGCTGATGTGCTGATTCCTGCCCTTATAGACAATCACAGCAAGTGTTGGTAAAGAAAATAAAAATAAAAAAACTAGGGAAGCTAGGATGGTTCAGCAGGTTAAGCACTTGCTTTGCAGCCCCAGGATCCCAGGATCGAATCGCGGCCCTGGCCCATGCGGACCCATATGCTGAACTGGGGTGTGGCCCCATTTCAGCTCTCGCTAGGGCGAGCTTCCCACATGGGATGCCCTCAGTTTGGCCCCCAGCTTGTGGGGCCATGCCTCCCAAGCAGGAGGCCCCCTGGCCCAGTTCCTGCCCTGAACACCCCCACTCACCTGTGTGGAATGAAACCATGTTGAAAAGTAATGATGTACAAGTATGGAGACTGCTCTTACCATTCTTTATCTAATACACATTTCAAGAACAGCTATCATGCCAGGCACTGTTAGTGGAAGGGGACACAAAGATAAATAAGATGTTAAACCTGAAACATAGCATGTTGTAGCTAGTAAAACATCCAGTTGGCTAATCATTCCTTACCTATTGCAACTGTCTATTTCAAATTGGTGGTTCCCTATAGTTGCTATGGACATTCTAGAACAAGCCTTTTGTTGAACATGTAAGCATTTCTGGTGTGTGCACACCTAGATATGTGATAGCTGGTTCATACCATGTGAAGTTTCTTAAAGTGGTAGCCCCAGTCACACACCCATTCATCAGCAGGGCTTGAAAGTTCTGCTGCTGGTGAAGCTAGGATGGCTCAGTGGGTTAAGTGCTCATCTTGCAACCCTCTGGGTCTGAGGATTGAATCCCGGCCCTGTCCTGTGTGGACCCATATGCCGAACTGGAGGGGGCGTGGATCTTCCCATCCAAGAGGCCCCCGGCCTGTTTCCCACCCTGTGCAGCCCTCCACCCACCTGTGTGGAATGAAACCGTGTTGAAAACTGATGACGTACAACTACGGAGACTGCTCTGGGCCCTCACCCTTCTCTCAGTCTCTCTCTGTTAAAACAAACAAACAAAACAATAAAATATATCTTGAAAAAAAAAAAAAAAGAAGAAATTTCTGATGCTAAGTCTCTCTATCCTTATGTCCAGAAGCAGTTGAAGAGATAAATACAGTAGTTATATTCACACAGTAGAATATGAGGGAGAATGATCTACAACTATTTACAAACATATGAATGAATCTTAAAGACATAACATTGAGCAAAAGAAGCCAGACAAAAAAGACTGCTATTTCACTTATATACAGTACAAAAATAGGCAAACATGATCTACATTGTGTAAAGTCAGAATCATGTTTCTGTTTGGGGGGATAGATTCTAGGACGGGGTTTCTGGGATGCTACCAAAGTGATAATGTTTGATTTCTTGATCTGAATGCCTATGGCAGGAACTTAGACAGTTTGTGAAAATTCAGTCAACTGTACATATGCACGTGCCCTTTCCCAGTGTATTTTATTCCTCAGTAAAAGGCCTTTTAAAAATTAAATGGTTTTTTTTTTCTGTTTCCCTAACAGCTATACTAAACTTAAGCTTCAAGTCACGCCAGAAGGACGCATTCCTCTCAAAAAGTAAGCTCCATGAACATTTCCCATATTTCCTTCTCTTCTTCTCAAAGATTTGCATGTGTGTCACGAGGACACTGTTTTCTTTTTCTATGGCTCAAGCGGGACCATGGACATGTGCGGTCGCCTCATCCTCCCTCCCACTCTGTGTTGACCTCAGTGCAGCCAGTTTTCTCATAGAATTGTCCTGGGCTTCCCCTGTCTGTGGCATCATCTTCAAGAGACACCAAAGCAAGAAGGGGATGGAGGGAGTGGGGGGAATCTTATGGATAACCCCCAAAATCATCTGGGATGAAGAACTATTCTAGTTACCACCCATTTCTTTCTCCCAAGATGACACTAATGTTAAAGCAAGAGTTATAAACTCACATGTCGACAGAAGCCAGGCAGGGAACATAAAAGATGAAGAAAACCAGGAGCAGCAAGGAAATCTGAAGAGTGAAAACCCATCTACAGGAGACAAATACAACTCAGATGCATCAGATTCCCTGTGGGACTGGAGCTCTTCAGATGCTAGAAGGCTTCAAGAGAACCGACACATCCAAATTATTATATTAAATTATCCAGTTCTTAAGTTACAATATTTTTAAAAAACAAATATGAACAATGAAAGCACATATTTAGACCATATTTAACCATGTATCTTTAATATTTCACTTACTAGCTACAAGTGGGCTCCTAGTAATAAGAAAAAGTTAACTAATTATTATTATTATTGAATAAGATTAACAATACACACCTTTAAGCAACGAGTAGCAGCAAGGCAGAGAGTTGGCAAGGATATTTATTTTAGTGATTAATATTAGAGGCTTTTTCATGCAATGTCCTTTAATTGGGTCATCACCATTGTCTTGAAATAATAGATTTTATATTAGACACTTTGACTATAAAAAGCACACACATAGATCATTCAGAACAAATAGGCAAATGAATGGAGCAATGGGGAGCTTTTTACTTGAAAGCTAAATAAGAACAAGTCTTGATCCAATAGAATATTTTCAGCTAGTGTTGTGTACACGTGCTGTGATCCATAAGCCTTTTAACCATCTCTCCTGTGTTGTGCATTCCATTTACAGTATATACCGCCTGTTCTCTGCAGACCGGAAACGAGTTGAAACTGCACTAGAGGCTTGTAGTCTTCCATCTTCAAGGGTGAGCATGTTCACTTCCTAAAATTAGCACTACTAACTCTCAATAATAATACTGAAACATAGCTTGCCCCAACTTACCCAAACATTTTTTTTTTTTAATTAAGAAGCCCTTAGGACTTTTTTGTTAATGTTTACAATATATGGGGTCACTATAATTATATTCTTTTGCTCCCATTACCCTAATATTTTAATCTGAAGAGATCCTTGTTCTTTGTAAATAAATATTAATGTTATCAAAAATTGAAACTCCTAATTAATAATCATTTCTTTCTTGATGACCCTTAAGATATGTAATGATTGTGGGTTATAATTAGGAAGATATTTGAAACATTAATTTCCTCTTACCACATCCTTTTAAAATTTCTAGTTTTAAAACTTCTAAGTTAATAACCAATTAGGATGGCAGTACGTGTCTATCAATAAATATATCTACATACAGTGCACAAAAAGTTTTTCTGAAAGGGTGCAGCATCAAAACAGGTTGAATATCAACCATTTACTTTGCTCATATGGTAGAAAAGTAGATGAGAGTCAAGCATATAACATGTTGTTTTTTTGTTTTTTTGTTTTTATATCTTTTTATATTTATAGAGAGTAATTATTTTATCTTCAGTGCATATTTATTTTTATTTTACTTTTGACAGATAGAGAGAGAGACAGAGACAGAGACAGCTAGAGAACCGAACTGTGGGAACCCCCCAGTTCAGCATGTGGGTCCGCCTGGGCCGGAGCCAGGATTCGATCCTCGGTCCTCGGGGCCTCAAAGCGAGCGCTCAACCCGCTGAGCCGTCCCGGCTTTCCCTTGTTGTTTTTTTTTAATGCCAACACATTCAAGGTTACTATGTTAACCACCTAAAATGAATTGCCTTCATTTTAATGCATTTCTACATACCTGACTCTAAAATGATTTGTTATCATTGTTTCTTGGAGGACTAAGACTACTGCCAAAAACCTTTTTCTCATGCTATATGCTGAACTCTCTCCTTTCTATTACAAATTATTTTTCTTCTAGTATCTAGGCAACAAGTCAGCACTTCCCAAGGGTAACGCCTATTATAGAGAGAACCTGTGAGCCTCCTGAAACCCACTGGCAATGTTCAAGTTGCACTGAACAAAGTTGAAGAGTCATTCTCAAACTTATGATTACATAATAAAGAAATATTGAGTGTGCTTGTTAAATTCACCCAGGCCAGTTCTTGTTGTAAATACTCTTCAGAAAAATGGAATTTATTAACAACTTTGGTAGGTTTCAGAAAAAAAAAAAAAAAAAAAAGGAGCGCCTCCCTACTCCCGTTTCCTGCTATAGGTGGAAAAAGCTGATGACGTAGCAAAACAGGGTAGAGCTGTGAAAAGGCTTCCAAACAATTTACCCTCATTTTACTGAGCAATGTAAAATGAGCCAACCTGTTATTATTGTCCTTTCCTTAGATGCTTTGGAGTAGGAAAGCTGTAATAGGTAAAGCACTGTTGTAGACTCAACAAATACTTCTTAAACTCTGCCTGTGTGCCTTCAAACCCTGAGAAAATGGTAGGGAACAATGTCCCAGGATTCAAGAACCATAGCCTCTTGGGGGTGCTAGTCAGACAGCATGAACAACATGTGTAAATTGGCATAAGGAACAGTGGGCTGCCACTGAGAAGAAGGGAAGCTCTTTCTAAATAGAAAAAGAAAATAATGGTGCAAAGCCCCGTGGCTGGAAGGAATTGACCAAGTTTTAGGAACTAAAAATAAAAGACCACTGCCTTTAAGCATAAGAAGAAAGTGAGAGATTAATTAGGAAGATGAACAAAGAAATTTTTTTTTCTGCTATTGCTGCCAGTTTTACCTTTACTGGATAACATCTTGTGCAATATAATGATAAAAAAAAAATCTTCAGCTTATCATTATTAAATCTAGCTAAAGGAAAGGAAGAATTAAAAAATGAAACACTAAAAAGTCGGCTCCATCAATCAATTCTCTATAAATTAAAATTTGTTAAACAATTGGATTCTGTGAATTCAGTCAATAAATATAAATTGAGGTTTTTACAATCCACTATGTCTGTCATAGGTTCACGAATGCAAACCATTGTCAACTGGATACATTTTAAAAAGCAAATAAGATTCAAATACAGGAGTTATGTTTAAATTGAAAAAAAAATTATCTTTAGTAAATTGAATGTAATGACAATTTTCTGAAAACAAATCAGAGATTTAAAAAACATAATCAACCTCCATGATAAAGTTTTGAAAGATTGTTATTCATCCTCAAGTATGCTTTACTTGGAGGAGTTGTAGAAATAACAATGCTTTTAAAGGGGTCTCCAAACTTTTCAGCCCACGGGCCGCATTAACTATCAAACAGCAGTTTGGGGGCCAACTACACACTCGAGGTCCAAATAAAAAAGAATCAAAACATAGATGCTGTTTCTAATTATTTATTTAATATTATTTTATTCAGATAAAAAGGTCTCCACTGGCCGGATGAGAGGGCATCCGGCCTGCGGGCTGTACTTTGGAGACCCCTGATTTTTCTTGAAACTAAAGACAGTTTCAGAGCTAGGAGATAAAAGCTTCCATGAACTCCACAAACTGACTATATTTTAAATCCTTGTAATTTCACTTGTGCAGAATAGTGGATCTAGAAAATAACCACTAATTAGCAAAGAGGTTCTGGATATTCTGGCTAGAATACACTATACAGAAGAACAGGTTAAATAGGTGGTCGATATTTATGTAATATCTGCATTTCTGGAGCTTCATTTCATGTTTACAGCCATTTATTCTACATTTAATTGTTTTCTATAAATAGGTACATTACCAGAAATACGGTGGATATCCTGTTGAGATTTTTAAAACATTATCTTTGTGCACATTGTTAGAGATAATTAATGCACTTGAACTTGTACCCGGGCCAACATGAGCCATTGGAATAACATACTCCTTTAAAGAGTACAATTGCTTGCCCGAGTTACCTTAATTGTTAAAAGAGAGTCAAAGCAATTACTGTCTTCCTATTAATAATCCATACACATTTTCCGGTGTTTGCTTCGGCAGCACGTATACAAACACATTTTCCAGTGAGTCCTTTGAATATCTTTGCATATTCAGAAAATTACCACTTTACCTACAAACTTTTTGAGCACTGAAATTAGTTTACTTGTACCCAAATTCCCTTTTATTTAAGGTTTATTAACTTGGAAACAGCTCATTGACATTTGGAATTGTATTGTAGTCTTGGCATAGCTTTGGCATATGTACCTGCATTTTAAAGAAGAAACTAAGGAATAAATCCATGTATTTGTTTTAAATAATAAAGTTTTCTATAATTAGGAACAGTATGTAATACTGAGGAAAATAGCTATGATTCTGGAGTAAGAGACTACCTTAAATTTTACTAAACAATGCTATGAATAAAACTTACAGAAGAACTTTTCACAGGATTTCTGTAATATTTGCCACTCTCCTACGCCTTACATTCCAAACACAAATCTGAAATATAATCATTTCTGTTGCTATGATTCTTAAAATCACTAATATCAGTTTCATTTTTTAAATCACATTAAGAAGTACATTATGAGTAGCTTGCTGATAATTATTTCAGGTACTCTCTGGCTAACTCAGCTTTGGATTTATAATTTTTGAGGAAAAATATTGAGAGTAGGTTGAAACAATCTGAGAAATAATCTATCATTTCATGACGATAAAATCTGCATATGGCCTTTATCCATTACAGTCTGCTGCAATAAATTAATATATGCTTAAATAACACTTTTTTCTGAATGCTAAATACCTGTTTGCCATAGAATTATTTTTTAATCTACAAATGTAGAAAGAAAAAATACAAAACACACCTAAAAACTGATGTGACCTTATAGTTTGCTGGATCACAGAGTGAGTTATGGAATCAAGTAACTTGGATTCAAACATATTGACACACACACACACACACACACACACACACACACACACTTGCTCAGCAACAACCTTGGATAAGTTCTGTAATCTTCAGTGCCTTAAATGTCCCCATTTGTAAAAGGAAGACACTAACCGTACCAGAGCCTCATAGAGTTGACTTGGGATTAAATGAAAACATTCAAGTAAAGCTCTTAGAACCATATGCTTGGTGTAGAATAAGTGCCCAATAAACATTAATTCTTATTATTCTGAATACATATATAAATATATAGTGTTTTATTATTATTTTTAACTTGACAGGTGGATATGACACAACCAGGTCTATGGAATCTAGAAATGGAAATGCAAATATCATAAAGTTTGGGGTTTTTGCTTATTTTGTTTTGTATTTTATTTTTTCCCTTTTGAGATTCTTTATGTATTATACAAGCAGGAAATTAAAGCAACCCCATTTTTAAAGTTTGCCATAGTTTGTAGTTTCTGGAATAAATGGGCATGATTCAGGCTACATTGGCCTTCTTAATTCTCCCTCCAAAAAAGTTCTGATAACAGTAGCAACAAATAATCACTGAAAATCTGTTTTGTATTTGATGCATGTGGTGGACCAAGGCCTGGACCAAAAGACAGAAGAACTAAAGGCAGGTCCCATGTCCTGGGTTTGTCTAACGTTGATTAGGTGACCCGTTATATGCCAGGTATCATGCTGGTGACACAAAGGAATTAAATAAGAGATAGTCACTTTACTCAGAAACTCACAGTCCAGTAGAAGTTCAGAAACAAAAAATATTTAAAACTCAGAAATATGTACACTGTGTGATGATGCTATATAGTAAAGGTATATAAAGGTGGATTATGGACACACAAAGAATGTGTCATCTCTAGCTGATGTGGTCCGGAAGGGTTCACAAAAGAGTATATAAACAATGGGTATGATCTTTAGAGTATCAGACCTTGCGTTTCCTTCTGCTCAAACAGGACAAAATGAATTTGTTCCATCCACCTCACCAAATTCTAAGAACTAGGAAAAGAAAATATGTGAGGGATGCTGGGATAGCTCAGCAGGTTGAGCGCTTGTCTCTTTATCACAAGGTCTGGGGTTCGATTCCTTGCCTTGACCTGTGCAAACCCACATGGTGAACTGTGGCACAACTGGTGACCAGTGGGATGGCTCTGCAGTGAAGGTTCTCGCCTCTCATGTGAGGGGCCCCCAGTTCAGTTCCCATCCTGTGCAGCCCTACATCCACTTGTGTATAATGAAGCCATGTCACAGCTAATGATATACAACCATGGAGACTG
The DNA here is from genome assembly GCA_004027555.1 of Craseonycteris thonglongyai. Taxonomy (NCBI): domain Eukaryota; kingdom Metazoa; phylum Chordata; class Mammalia; order Chiroptera; family Craseonycteridae; genus Craseonycteris; species Craseonycteris thonglongyai. The sequence goes on along the minus strand of PVKE010016767.1, from coordinate 8,261 downwards.
CTCTGAGCCCTCCCCCCTTTTCTCTCTCTCTCTCTCTCTCTCTCTCTCTCTCTCTCTCTCTCTCTCTCTCTCTCTCTCTCTCTCTTCCCTTCCTCCTTTCTATCACTTTCTCTCAAACAACAAAATAAATCTTTTTTGAAAAAAAGAAAATCTGAATCTGAGAATGAGCTTTGTAAATTTTAGCCTTGTTTAAAATTTAAAGAATTAGGAATTGTTCATAGCTTTTCCCTAGGCATCTCCCCTATATGCCTTCCCTTTAGCATTCAATGATGTTCATTTTAACTCATTTTCCCAAAATATGTCTTCTTCCACTTTCATTTCCTGACCCCAAAGGCTTCAGGGTATCCTCATCAGTTAAGTTGGGCAAGGAAAAATGAGACAAAGAAAATCATCTTTATTGAAGGTTTTTTCTTTTTCTATGTTCTAACGTTCAACTGGTAATGATAATAAATTATGTTTATTCAAATTATTTCATTAATTTTACTCATTTAATAAGAGGTTCTAGTTCACAGCTAGTAAATAAACAATGGTTAGAGTTTTAGTAAAACCTATTGTTCTATGAAATTATGTGTCTGAGATTTTATGTAAATGACCATAGTTTAATCTGATATTCTCTGGGAAACTTACAACACGCAAGTTCCTGCTATCAACCTCCGCCTTACACATAAATCACATTCACGCATTTACTAAATATTACGTGCCTACTATGTGTTACACAGTGCAGATAGAGCAGTTAACAAGCAAAACACAAATACTAGTTTGTGGGAAGTGCAAACTGGCGAGAAGTAGAGAGAATTACATTGCTGGGAGCATCATATAGTGAAATGAGTGTTGAAATATGAGACAAGCAACATTTGATGGTAGCACAGAATGTAAGACAAAACCCAGTCTGGGTAGAAGGAAAGGCTCCCAGAGGGAGAGATTTTACTAAGACAAGAAGGGAGAAAAAATAGGGGGTCTGGAAGATAATTATTAATATCTTTAGATGAAATCCACTTATGTGTGTGCTGGGTGAGGTTGGGATGGTGAGAGGAGTGAGTTCCAAATAGTAACTAAATTGTAGGGAGAATGGGAGACCACACTTGGGGTTAATAAAATCCAATAAAGTCAGATGCTTGAGTTAGCAGAGACACTTAGTATTTTCTTGCTATTGATTTTTAAATATTTCTTTCCTTGTGTCTCTCAGCCAAAGAGAAAGGTAGAGGTGGTCATTTCCAGCTATCTACAAAACTACTAAAAGAGATGTTGGGTGTCTCACTCACAAAAAGGGTGACACAGAAAAATGCACAACTTCAAGTCCAGGCAAAATAATTCTTACATTTTGTGAATTAAACAGGATTTTGTAAGCCTGTTTACAGGTTATACTTGTCCCCATTTTATGGGTGGCCAAACACTAGTAAAACAGTCCATGGGAATTTCTTACTGTTCTTGGATTTGGCCACTAGTGATCATGATTTCAAAATTTGTGTCCAGGTAACTAAGTCTAATGGTATCTTTTGTCTAGCTTGTATAATGATAAATGTGTTGTTTGATTGTCTCAAAATTCTGTTTAACAAAATAGAATTTTCCCTGCCCTATAAAAGGATTTAGTACAGAAAATATTTTATTTGTTCACTTCATAAATATGGGGTTTCTGCTGTTTGCCAAGTGAGCTCAGTATTTTTTTTTTGTTTACTCTGTTAGTAAGCAATGTACAGTTTTAGACAATAATTCAGATAATTTTTAGAAACTTCTATAAAAGTACATTTTAAAACCAATGAATATGGTAAAAGGAAATGTGTTTTCTTTGCTTTTAGGGCTTGAAAATAAAAATACTCGTATAAACACATACCTGAAAAAGGAAAACGGCATAAAAAATGTCCTTCCTGTTAACAAAGGCTTGAATACATGCTTCCGGTTTCCATGGCAGCCCTACGAAACAGAAAAATAAGTCATGGAAGTGACTTTTTATATAAATGACTTGCTTCCCAAAAAATAGGACCAGGAGGGATCTGTGAGAAATAATGACTACTTCTGTCTTGAGAAAACTGTTTACAAGTTATCAGATTATTTAAACCAGAAAGAAAGTTATTTGAATAAAAGGAGATACAAAATTGGAATTGATGTTTTCATTCTGAAAATATCTATCTTTAGGTATTTTACCTTTTTAAATAAATTTTAATTACAGGTGACATACAATATTATATTTATTTCAGGTATATAACATATATATTTGAAATTAATATACCGGTAACTTATGAAGTGATCATCCTATAAATCTAGTACCCAGCTGACACCATATATAGTTATTACAATATCATTGACTATATTCCCTGTGCTTTACTTTACATTCCCATGACTATTTATAACTACTGATTTGTACTTCTTAATTCTTTCCCCCTCTTTTTTCTACCCTCCAACCCCCCTGACATCTGGAAACCATCTGTCTTGTTTGTTCATTTGTTCTGGTTTTTAGACTTCACACATAAGTAAAATCACATGGTATTGGTCTTTTTCTTTCTTACTTATTTCACTTAATATAAAACCCTGTAGGTTCATCCATGTTATTGCAGATGTCAATATTCCATCCTCATTTGGCTGAGAAACATTTCATTGTGGGTGTGTATATATATATATATACCACTATTGTAAATACTGCAACAATGAAGAAATGGATGTATCTGTCTTTTTAAATTAGCATTTTGGGTTTCTTCAGATAAATACTCGGAAGTGGGATTACTGGGTCTTCTTTGTCTCTTGCAGTAGATTTTGTTTTAAAGTCTACTTTGTCCAGTATAAGTATTGCTACCCGAGCTTTTGTTTGTTTGTTAACATTTTTATGAAATATCTTTTTCCATCTGTTTACTACTTTAAGTTTATGTGTCTTTGAATCTGAAGTGAGTCTCTTGTATGTAAGAGTCTCATTTTCTTATCCATTCAGTTACCCCATGTCTTTTGGTTGGAGCATTTAATCCATTTACATTTAAAGTAATTATCAATAGACATATAGTTTTTGCCACTTTATAATTCATAGTTTTTTATCTTTTTCTTTTCTTTTTGTTACAGAAGTCTCATTAACATTTTCTGTAATACTGGTTTGGTGGTGATGAATTCCTTTAGCTTTTTCTGGTCTAGGAAGTGCTATCCATCCTTCTATTCTAAATGATAGTTTTGCTGGGTAGTGTTGTTTGTAGGTCCTTACATCTCATCTCTTTGACTGTTTTGTGCCAATTTATTCTGGCCTGCAAAGTTTCTGTTGAGAAATCAGCTGACAGTCTCATGGGAGCTCCTTTGTAATTACTAACTGCCTTTCTCTTGCTGCTTTTAAGATTCTCTCTTTGTCTTTAACTTTTGGCATTTTAATTATGACGTGCCTTGATGTGAGCTTCTTTGGGTTCAGTTTGTTTGGGAATCTGCATGCTTCCCAGGTTTGTATGTCCATTTTCTTTACCAGGTTAGGGAAGTTTTCCATCATAACTTTTTCAAATATGTTCTCAGATCCTTGCTTTCTCTTACCCTGCTATTACCACTATGATCACAATTGGTTTGTATGCTTGATGTTATCCCAGAGGCCACTTAAACTGTCCTCTATTTATTTATTTATTTATTTATTTATTTATTTATTTATTTTTTGCTGTTCTGATTGGTTGTTTTCTTCTACCTATTTAACAACTAGATAATTCAGTTGTCTGCTTCATCTAATCTGTTGATTCCCTCTACTGTGTTCTTCATAAGATATTGGATTCTTCATTTCTTACTGGTTCTCTTTTATGTTTCCTATCTACATTTTTATATTTTCAATCTCTTTGGTGAAGTTCTTCCTGAGATCATTGAGCAACCTTATAACCAGAGTTTTAAACTTTGCATCTTGTAGATTGCTTGTCTCCATTTTGTTCAGCCCTTTTCTGGAGTATTGTTCTTTTCTTTCATTTGGAACATGTTTCTTTGTTTCCCATTTTAGTTGCCTCCCTGTGTTTGTTCCTATATACTAAGTAGATCTGCTATGTCTCTCAGTCTTAGTAGAGTGGTGCAGTCTCCTTGTTCACCTGAGCCACATGCTCCAAATGTGACTCTCGTGTAGGTTGTATGTGCCCTCCTGTTGTAATTGAGCCTTGATTGCTGTTGAAAAGTCAATGGGAGGGATTAGCCCTCAGACTGATTAGTTTTGAGGACTAGCTGTGACTATAGTGGATGAGCTATTGTGCAAGGGCTGACCCTCTTGAGCAGGATTCACATTAGTAGGGCTCTGGTGCCTACCGAGTTGTTCTTTTGGGTGTTTCATTTATAGAGGTGGTTGAGTGGTACTCTGATGTAGTCTGAAGCTGACTACCAAGTGTGTTGGTTCTGGGCCTTTTGAGAGGGGCTCTGCTTGAGGCTAAGTTTAGCTGCTGTCAGAGCCCTGCCTACGGCCACTTGGTATGAGCTACAATGTGACCTGCAGTTGGTTACCTCTTGTACTGGGCTTGGAGATGCCTGAGAAAATGTAAGCTATGAAACAAGGCTAGCTAATGCTAGCACCAAGCTTAGGGCTACTTCGCAAGAGGTACAAGGCATGCTGAGGTCAGACGCTATTTGTTTGAGGTTTGTGCACCTTTGCGAAATTTTAGCAAAGTCTGTAACATGAGCAAAGACAGGCCATTTGTATGGAAAAGCCATTGGAAGCAGTTTGGATGGGTCCACAAGTCAGGTGCAGCAAGGACTCAGGAAATCATCAGAGTGAGGAGAACGGTATTAGCTAGATTGGGTCGGGCAGGGCTCAACAAAAGAACAACAGCTCCTGCCAGCACTTATGTCTGGGAGAAAGCTGCCCTTCCAGTCCTCACCCTGAAGCCAGACATTTCACTTTCTCCCCATATGTCCCTATTGCCATTTGAGCTGCTTCCCCAGTGCTAGAGCTCGAAATGAATGAGTCTGTCATCACTAAGTCTTTGTGTGTGCCCTTTAATAAGAGTGTCTGGGATCCCAACAGACCTCAGTCTCATTCAGACACAATCTCCACTGGTTTTCACAGCCAGAAGTTAAGGTAATTTCTTTTTTGGCATTGGAACCCTGGAATGGGGAGCCTGTTGTGGGACTGGGACCCCTCCACAGTCAACATATAACCCCCCACACACTCAGTTTTTAACTGCCCCATACAGGTATGGGGACAGCCTTCCAATCTCTATCCCTCCTACCAGTCTCAACATGGCTTCTGTATGTCCTTAGTTTTAGGACTTATGTTCAGCTAGACTTCAGCAATTTCTCAGTGATGGTTTTTCTGTGGTTTAGTTCTAATTTTAAGGTCTTTATGGGAGGAGGAAGCATAGCAACTACCCTCTCTGCCATCCTGACCAGAAGTCCAGATTCTTCACATTAAAAAAAAAAAGTTCATGAAAAAGTCTGCTAAACAGCACATAAATAAATATGAATGCATAAACATTCACATGAGCAATGTAAGTCTTCTTCATGACACTGATCTGTACACTTAAAATTGTTAAAATGGCAAATTTTATGTTGTATATATTTTATTACAATTAAGTTTAAAGCCAAGAAAAAAATTAAACTAAAAATCATCTGTTTTTACTAAGTCTACCTTACTTTAGTAAATATACTTAAATTTCCTTAACCCTCATTTAGAAGAAGAAAACTTAAGAGTAAATTATAATGAAAAAGCAACAGGAAATAAGGCTTTTGATATCTTAACGCCAGTGTCCAAATGAACTTCACAAATGTCCTCATACATATTTTCTGAATGTTTTCCCTGACCTCCTACAAGAAAGAAAAGAGGAAGGAAGGAGGGGGGGGGGGAGGAAGGAAAAGAGAGAAAAATGGGAAGAAGGAAGAGGGAAAGAAATGACAATTAACTGACCCTGTTGTTTTATTTCCCAGAATGATTCAATACCTCAAGAAGATTTCACCGCAGAAGTGTACAGAGTTTTCCTAAACCACCTTTGCCCTCGACCTGAAATTGATAACATCTTTTCTGAATTGTAAGAGAACACATTTTAACTCACCCCCCTTTTTTTCAGCTTGCAGTCATCCTCAGGCTGGCAAGGGCAGGATTTTGAGCAATAGAGGGAGAGGAAGAACCTCTCCTTACACTACATATAATAGCAGTGCTTCTGTGTGACTTGTTGGAGACAATTATGCATCCTAGTGCCTGAGATATAACTACTGCCTTTAATGAGTGGAAGTTTGCTGTGATTGGGTGCTTGCTGTAGCTCCTTTAGTATCCTCAGGTGGGGATCTGTGTGGCTTGACGATTATGGCTAGAACAGAGGGGCATCTTGGCTTAGTGCAGATAGACTCATGCTGCATAAAGAACTCTGAACTGAGAACCAGCCATTTTACCACTCTGAATCACATTAGTGAAATGAGTTTGGATTACTAAGAACCCTCCCACCTGAAAATTATTTGCTTTTATGTTAGAAATTAGATAGGCATTAAAAAGAAAGAAAAGAAAAATAGCAAAATGTCAAGGCAAATGTTGGCAAGTAGCAATATACCTTTTTGATATACTTTAATCTACATGATGACAGAAAGATCAATCCAAAATTGATCAACAAAATTAAGAAACAGACAAACCAGTGTTGCTGAGAATGAAATTGGATGTACTCTCTTGGTTATGTACGCTGCTCTCAACAGTTTATCAAACTGTACTATTTGTACTGTTGAACAAGACTTTGGGCTGTCAACAGGATTAAAATGCAAAGTTTGAATCACCTTATGTTGAAGAGTTAGACTCTTGCTGAAGTGTAACTTTAGTGAAAAGAACTATGTCCCCAGATTGCTTCTTTTATTTTAGTGATGAGTAATAAACCCATCTTTAAATGATGAAGTAGAATATGGAAATTTGATGGCTAAACCAGAAATTTAGTGTCACAATAAAAAACAACCCATACCTCTGTGTTCAAGGTAGAGTTGGTGCATCTTGCACACAAGATGCAGTGTTTTCCTACTGTGGACTTTCTCATGTGCTTGGTACTGTTCAAAGGGGTGGAGATTTAGTAGCAGTTGATAGCAAAAGATATTTGTAGCCCTGAGAGTTGCAGCCATTGTGGTACAAGCTCAGTGATAGTAGGGCAAGAGAGGAATTGCAATATAGTAGCATGCTCTTATCAGGCATGGCAGGATTTTGTTACCCTGTAGCTAAAGGCAAATAGATGAATGAGACTTAGTGGGGGAAATCTTCTAATTTCTTGATTTTTCATTGTTTTTAGTGGTGCCAAAAGCAAACCATACCTGACTGTTGATCAGATGATGGATTTTATCAACCTTAAGCAGCGAGATCCTCGGCTAAATGAAATACTTTACCCACCTTTAAAGCAAGAGCAAGTCCAAGTATTGATTGAGAAGTATGAACCCAACAATAGCCTCGCCAAGAAAGGTCAGTCCACTTTGTCCAGCACCAGAGGGAAGCTCTCTGGTTTCTAATTGTGAACAGGTCACCCAGTGGCAGTTATTGACTTTAAGGATTATTTAGGTCAGCCTCCCACATTTATATGCCTGCTTTCTTTTCTGTCTTAAAGCACTAGTGCTTTATCTCAGGTAGATTTTTTTGTTTTTGTTTTTTTACTTTCATGTGTAATTCTTGTCATTGTTATATGTATATGATGCATGTAACATATTTTTTAATGTAATGTCACTTGTTCTGTTTTAAATTTACTCAGTGACTGAATGCATCTTTCTCAGGCAAGAAATTCACAACCTTATGAGTTGCCCTTTTGATTCTGTTTTTAGAAGTTCTGAGGAATGACCCACAATTTTTTCAGAATCTCTAAAACTGAAGAGAATATGCAGTCCCTTGGACCCTTATCTTAGTCTAGTTTATGATACTGACTAAATGTTTCTACTTGGGAAAGTATTATAAAATTTTGATTTTCTATGTTATAAAAAAATGGTGTTTATAGAAAAAATGAGTTTAAAAATTGATATCAGCAAAATGGTTCTAAGTTGCCTGGAAATTATTAATAAATTTTTGTTTTTGATTTGAGAGAAATGAATTGTCAAAATAAGAACAAGATGATTTAATTGCCAGGAGAGGAGCTTTTAGTTACATGTGGCATCATTGTTTCTGAAGAGAATCTTCAGCTGTTTCTTTACCACTAAGCCTAAATCTCATCTGGATTGAAATAGCTTCACTGAGAAAACTGATGTGTTATAACTGAAGTTATTGTAAATTACCTAGGTATAGTCCATGGGAGGAAAATAAAGTACAATTAACCAATTATTAAGGAGAAATAAATTGGATGTTAACATATAGGCAATTTATAAGTAACAGAAATAGCTCTAACAAGGTGATA
>PVKE010016766.1:0-31587 GCA_004027555.1 Craseonycteris thonglongyai | reverse complement strand
ACGAGGACCGAGGATCGAATCCCGGCTCCGGCCCAGGCAGGACCCACATGCTGAACTGGGGAGTTCCCACAGTTCGGTTCTCTAACTGTCTCTGTCTCTGTCTCTCTCTCTATCTGTCAAAAAGTAAAATAGAAATAACTATGCACTGAAGACAAAAAGATAATTTCTGTCTATAAATGTGAAAAGATAAAAAAAATTTTAGAAAAAAAAAAAAGAATAAAGCACAAGTGACAGTGTAGGATTTCAGAGACTAGGTCATAAAAAGCACTCTGGCTTTCTAATCGGGTTGCCTTTTCCCTCTTGGATTGTTGACTCTGGGAGAAGTGAGTAGCCATGTGCTGAGCAGTCCTATGGAGAGTTCTATATCATGAGGAACTGAGGCCTCCTGCTAACAGCCACCACAAGCCTTCAGGTGACTGCAGCTCTGGCCAACATCTAGGTTGCAACCTCATGAGAGACCTTGAACCAGAACCACACACCTAAGACACTCATGAATTTCCAATCCATGGAAACTGAGTTAGTGAATGTTTGCTGTTTTTCTTAAAAGATTTATTTTTATTTATTTATTTTTTTGACAGAGAGAGAGATACAGAGACAGAGACAGAGAGAAGTGGGAGGCCCAGAACAGTCTCCATAGTTGCACATCATTGGTTTTTCCACATAGTTTCATTCCACAGGTGGGAGCGGAACTGCTCAGGGCAGGAACTGGGCCGGGGTCTCACCCTGGTGAGAACCAAACTGGGGCACTCCCCAGTTCAGCATATGGGACCGCAAGGTCCGGGTCTGGGGCCAGGACTCAATCATCAGGCCCTGGGGCTACAAAGTGAGCGCTTAACCCACTGAGCCATCCTGGCTTCCCTGTTTGCTATTTTAAACCACTAACTTTGGGATAATTTTTTACCCAGCTATAGATAACTAATATACACATCTTGCATCTATGTTGTTAAATATATCACTAAGTATTTGATGTTTTTTGATGCAATTTATTTTTTATTTTTTTAAAGATTTATTTTTTATTGTTTTTGACAGAGAGAGAGATAGAGATACAGAGACAGAGAGAAAGGGGAGGGCCCAGAACAGTCTCCATAGTTGTACCTCATCGGTTTTTCCACATAGTTTCATTCCACAGGTGGGTGCAGGGCTGCACAGGGCAGGAACTGGGCCCGGGTCTCACCCCAGTGAGAACCGAACTGGGGGCACTCCCCAGTTCAGCATATAGGTCCACACAGGCTGGGGCCAGGATTCGATCCTCGGTCCCTGGGGCTGCAAAGTGAGCGCTTAACCCACTGAGCCATCCCAGCTTCCCCTTTTGATGCAATTTAAAAAGATGTTTTTAAAATTTCAGTTCCCAGTTGGTTATTGCCTAGTATATAGAGAAATATAATTGAATCTAGAATATTGACTTTGTATTCTGTGACCTTTCTAAACTTAATTCTAGTAGCTCAGAAGTCTGTAATTTTGATGTGTTAGGAAATTAGTGTGGTAGTCCTCAATCCCTAGCTTGGGAGCATGTTCTTCCTTCTTTTCTGCAGTGTACTTTTAATAAACCATGTTCTTACTAATTCTAAGTCTATGGTCATTCCCTCCCAATGCTTGGAAACTTTAAGACCACCAGTAGCAGTACTTGGGTTTTTACTTTCACAGTTTGAGATGAACACAACAACTTGACTACCATCCAAGTTTGCCTCACTTCATTCTGCTGATGACTTTAATTTCTCTTTTCAGTCACAGGAACAGGCTGGAACAGATCTCTGGACTTCTCCATCTATTGTGACTTCTTTGCTTCCATTTTCCTGTCATGTTTTCCTAACACTTTCCAAGTGTGACAGTCTGGTTTGGCCCATTTCATCTTTTCTCTCCATGTCATTGGTTGCTAGGCAACCCTGACCAGGTAGTCAGGTCCCCTCTTCTTCCAGTTGGTTCTGTCCATAGGAGACAAGGTTCCATGGTCCCAATGTACCCACTCGGGCTGTGGGGGTTGGGGACAGAGCAATCTTCCTTGGATTATGCGGGGTGGGCCCTGTGATAATGGACACCTCTCATGTAGACCTCCAGCCCTAGGCCCTACTTCCTCCTTAGCCTTGAATCGCTCTGTGACCTTAACACTGGTCCTCATTCACTCCATAAGAGAAACCCAGACCACATTCATAGAACTGAATATTGTCTTGTATTGATTATCTCCCTCCCTCCCAAGCCCTCCTATCCCTTTCTCTGCTCACTCACAATCCAAATGGGAAAGGCCCAGAAAAGTAATGCACTCTAACCCAGGTATCTGGCAGGTGAGAAAACTGTGGTCTAGACAGCTCAAATTCACATAGAGGTAAAATATAAATATAGGCCCCTTGATTTCCCCAAGCTAGTGTATTTGGCCCCATCTGGCATGCCACCTCTCATTCTCACTGGGGTCTGAGGGGGCAGAGAAACTGGAGCTGTAGTCCAATGGAGGCAGGCCGGGCCAAGGAACAGGGGACAGCTCTAACCCAGCCTAGGCTGTGGGCGGCAGGTATCCCACCCCACCCAGGGTCAGGCCTTAGTGGGTGAGGGCCTAGGGCGGGGGTGGCAAACCTATGGCACGCGTGCCCAAAGTGGCACGTGGAGCAATTATTTCGGCACGCGGAGCTGTGAATACCATTTAAAAAATTATTGTTTATGCTCTTATAGACATAAAAATAATCGATACCTCTATCTCACTCGATGGGTTGGCAAGCGAGTCGAGCGAGTATACTCTTATTTCATAAACTTTGGCACTCAATCGCCAAAAGGTTTGCCACCCCTGGCCTAGGGGGTCTAAGTCCAGGCTTGGCTAGGAGATGAGAGGTACAGAGACAGGGGATTGGCTGAGTTGGGGCCAGGATCAATAAGCCTGACTTGTTTTCTGTGGCTGCTGTAACAAATTACTACAAACTGGGTGGCTTAGAACAACATACAAGTAAAATGATGTGCTCTCTCAGTTTGGGAGGCCAGAATTCTGAGAGCAAGATGTTGGCAGAGCTCCACTCCACCCCTGGACTCTGGGAAAAATTTGTTTCTTGCCTCTCCCAGCTTCTGAGGCTGCAGGTGTTCCTTGGCTCATGGCCACATCACTCCCATCTCTGCCTCCATCTTCCCATCTCCTTGTCTTCTGTGTGTGCATGTCTTCTCCTCTGTCCCTCTCTGCCTCGCTCTTATGACACTTATGATGGCATTTAGAGCTCACCTGGACAGTTCAGGATCCACTCCTCTTCTCAAGATCCTTAATCACATCTTTTGCCACATCAGGCAACACTCACAGGTTCCAGGGAGGTGACGTGGATAACTTCGGGGGCACTACTTTTGGCTTACCACAAACCTCAGCACTCCAGACCGCTATGCTCCTTCTAGTGGCTTCTGAACTTTGGGGGAAGGAGCAGCAAGCCAGGGTTCTTCCTCATTCCTCCCAGGAGTAGAGGGGGAACTGGAGATAGTCAGGAGCGGGAACAAGCATGGCCCTCCTACTTATTTAGACACTACGTCAGATTGGGCTATCATAACAAAATTCTGCAGATCAAGTGGTTTAAACAAGGGAAATGCATTTTCTCACTGTCCAGGGGCTAGAACACTGGGATCAAGATGTCAGTGCAGCTGGTTTGTGGTGAGAGCTCTTTTGCTGGCCTGGGGACAGCTGCCTTCTTGTCATGTTCCCGCATGGCCTTTCCTCTGGGTGTCAGGGGAAAAGGGAGGGCATGTGCTCATGAACTCTGTGGTATCTTTTCTTAGAAGGACACCAATTCTATCAGATCAGGACCCCACCCTTATGACCCCATTTAATTACTTCCTTAGAAGCCCCATCTCCAAATACAGCCACATTGGGGGGTTAGGGCCTCAGCACGGGAATTTAGGGAGGCAGGATGTGAACATTCAGTTTCTTACAGACCTTTTTGCTGATGTTCTTATTGCATCATCTCTATATTGTCAGATAAAGATTAGTGTTCCTATATTATAGGCAAGGAAACAAGCTATGGTAGGCTGAACATACGTACTACTTGAAATGGGACAGCACCATTGTTTTCTGGCCCATTAAAATGGTATATCTGGTCAGCCTAAAACAAACTCATAGAGAAAATAATTACCCAAGTAACTCACTGGTCAGAGTCAGGATTCAAAGCCAGGTTGGTCTGGCTCTGAAGTCCACACTGACTGCTCTGCCCTGGCCTCCGCTGGAGACTCCCCAGCTAAGGCCCAGCTCTAGCCCCACACGCTGGGCTCACGGCCACTACCTCCCGCCAGAAGTGCACACTTCTGAGCTCACAGCCTTTCACAGTAGCACCTATCCTCAGCCCCCAGGAACCCCAGATACACTCATGGCTTTTAGGTATCTTGAGGAAGGAGGAAGACAAGGGCCCTGGTGTTGGGCTTCTCTGTGTCTACACTGGCTTGAGCCAAGCAGAGGAGGGGAATAGTCTGAGAAGAATGACCTGGGGAGGGACCATGGAAGAAGCCCTTTCCCCGGGAGCTAGGAGATTCAATTGCAGTCCAAGCAGGACAATCTCCATGAGTGATCTCTGTCAGTTTGTTCCACATTCTTAGTTTCCTCATCAGCCAAATGGGGAAATTCAGTTCATCTGTAAGATGTTTATACAGACAAAAGCCCTCATACAGAAGGTGCAAAAAAACGTATACATGGGAAAGCTGGGATGGCTCAGTGGGTTAAGCGCTCGCTTTGCAGCCCTGGGGACTGGGGATCGAATCCCAGTCCTGGCCCGTGCGGACCCATGTGCTGAACTGCAGTGTGCTTCCCATGCAGGAGTCCCCCAGTTTGGTTCTCACCCCCCAAGCCCCCAAGTTTGGCTCCTGGATCGGGGGGGCGTGCCTCCCATGCTGGAAGCCCCCGACCCAGTTCCTGCCCTGCACGCGCCCCACCCCCACCTGTATAGAACAAAACCACACTGAAAACTAAAGAAGTTCAACTATGGAGACTTCTCTGGGCCCTCCCCCTTCTCTCTCTCTCTCTGTCTCTCTCTATCTGTACAATAAAATTAAAATCTTAAAAAAAATAAAAATTCTATAAAAAATATATACACGTTTTAAGAAAGAAAAAAACTGTATTAAAATTGTAATACTCAATATACACTGATAACAAAAGATGAATACAAGTCACATCTGACTTGTGCAATTACAATAGGTACTCAAAGTGGTTACCATCAGTGTTCAGACACTTCTGGTTACGGCGAATTACTCCTTGGACAACATTGACCAAAGTGTCTACGTGTATCGTTGAGCATGCCATTTCAATTGATCACGTGTCTCAAAACTATCATGAACGTGTGTGTGCAATTGTTAGGCACGTTGGAGATTCTGTCGCCTACTCATGCCTCCATTGTTGTTGTCGTGCTGAACAATACTGTAACAGGAAGAGTAGTGCTGCATGTGACTCTACATCAAGTGTGTCCAACCTGTGGCCGTGGGCCACATGCGGCCCGGGACGGCTGTGAATGTGGTTCAACACAAATTCTTTTTTTGCAATCTTTGTTTGTTTGTTTGCTTTTTAACTCATCAGCTATTGCTAGTGTTAGTGTATTTTATATGTGGCCCAAGACAATTATTCTTCCAATGTGGCCCAGGAAAGCCGAAAGATTGGACACCCTTGTGCAAAACAAAGACGACATTTTTGTCTCCATGTTACAGATAAGGAAACTAAGGCTCAGGGAGGGAAATGACTACCTAAGGCCACACAACCGGGAAGTAGCCAGGCCAGCCTTTGTTCCAGGGTCTTGTCTTTTGGCACAGTTTGCCTTGCACAGTAGGGGACACTGGGATGGAGGATAGAAAAGAATCTGAGCCAGACACTGAAGATACCTGTGAAGCGTTCTGTCTGGTGGAGTAGGGGACACATCAACACTTCAGTCTGAAGAATGGTTACCAAGCACAGCCTGGCCACGTGGACGCCAGGCCTTAGTCTAGCAGCTGAATCTAAGGGTTTCCTGGCCCATGGGGAGCTATAGGCTGCTGGGGAGTGATGACACACACATACCAGGGTCAGAGCAGTGACAATTCACAGTAGTTCCAGCCTGGGCCTGCTGAAGGTTTTCAGCCCAACGAATTCATGGCCTTGGACATGCAGTCATTCATCCACTCATTTGTTCTTTCATTCAGTCCTCACATAGTATTGAGAGCCATCTATGTACCCAGCCCTGTGTCTGTTAGGGGAGCCTTCCCAGTCTCTTTAAACAGCAGTACCCTTTGAAACACGACAGAAAACAACGGTACTGTCCCCCTTCAAACGATACCTCTGGTCAGCCTAGTCCTGAGCCCTCAGCATGTGGGGCTGCAGCCATGTCTGTGTCTGTGCATGTGACTGTTGCTTAGTGGCCTGGACATAGCCAGGCCATCTGGTGCTGAGGAGCTTCTCTCTGCTGCTCCCAGCACTCCCTCTGCAGGGATGGGGGTTCTAGGCCAGGTTGCAAGGACAGGATGTGTGTGTGAGCACAAGGACTCCACCCCCTAGGTCTGCTGATCGGCTCCAAAGCAGGACAGAACTGGAGGGACCCAGATTGTAGGGACCATCCCTGTTCCCCACTGTCCTGATGAGACACTGAGGCAGTCACTACCCTCCACCCTCAACAACTTTAGCTCCCAGTCCTCCCACAGCCTATACACCTAGCCTGGGTGGTCCTCTGCCTTTCATGTGGCTGCTTTGAGGGGGTGGACAGGGAGGTCTCTCTGTAATGGGCTGGGCAGCTAGCATGGTGGGGGAGGGCAGCCTCTCCCACTCCACAGGACATTCCCTCACAAAGTGCTTTTGATCTCCAGTGAGCCTAGCCCAATTCTCCTCCCTATTCTGCCCCAGGATTGCCCTTGCATGGAGGTGTGTGTGTGTGTGTGTGTGTGTGTGTGTGTGTGTGTGTGTGTGGTGGGGGAAGGCCTAGGGAGAGTTAAGTGGGGGGATAATACTTAAGGGTCATTCTCCAGCCTTCTTTGACAGTTGGAATCTTCTGAGTGCTTGGTGGGGGCACAAACTGACGCCTGCAAGTGTGTAATCGGGTGGGGACACATGCATGCACATATGTGGGTACCCATGTGCTGACGGACTGTGACCACCATGAGGACATCCTGTGGGTGTGAGTATGTGCAATCAGGGCCCCCGCCGATGGCTGGAGAAGGCTTTGGTTTCCCACTAACCTCCATCAGTGACACCACTCCCCCATCCTTTGATGTAGACAGGACAGTCTTGCCTCAAGAGTCACTTGGCGACCAGTCCACTCAAGTTGATTTCTCCTAGATAAGACATTCCGGAGCCCAAACTTGTACCTGGATGTTCTTGCAGATGGAATTCCTGAGAGGCCTGGGGCAGAGGCCTGTTCTCACACTACGGATGGGAGTGGTAAGGGGGGAGCCCTGCCCAGGCCTCTCCTGCAGAACACGGCTGCATTTCACAACCCGAGCCCCGGGCCAGCCTCTTTCCTTGTCTGGGCCGCAGACATCCCGTCTGCTCAACAGGGACTCCGTTGCCTTCTGGGGCCGCGGGGGCCTCTTGAGGGAAAGCTCGGGTGGAGGGGACAAGCTCCCTGGCCCAGGGAGGGTGTTTGTGCCCCCGGCACCCACCCTGCCCCCCTTTGGATCTGCGGAACCCTGGAGCCAGCGAACGTCAGGGCCGGGCGGCGCCTCGCGGGCGACACTGGTCTTTTGTTACCTGCCCGGCGCCAAGCCGACGAGCGCTACGTGCGGCCCGGGCGGCGGGCGGGGCAGGGGGCGCCGGGCCCTCCCCCCCCGCCCCTCCCCCACCACCCCGGCCTGGGGCCTCCGCAGGCATCCTTGTGAAATCCAGTCCCGCGGGCCTGGCCGGCTTCAGCCTGCCCCCGCCCCCGGGACACCGCGTGAACCGCTCACCCACCGTCACGGGACCCAGACTGCGCTTTGCAGCCGGGGTTCAGGTGTCCTGTCCTCCCCCCGCCCCCATCGCGCCCCGAGGCCCAGCTCAGGCGGCTTCTGGGAAGCCTCCTCTGACTCCCAGTTTTAGTCACTCTTCTCGGGTCGTCCTCTTTGATCACTCAGGTCAAGGCTTGTCTTCTCTCAAGATCCAGGGCGGGAGCCAGCACCCTGGGCTGCACAGGGGACCTTCCTACAGGCGCCCTCAGTGGGGAGAGGGGCTGAAGTTGGAGACAGGCAGGAAAGAAAACCGAGGTTCACCCAGCCCAGTGTGGGTCCTGCCCACTGCCAGGACTGATGTCTGAGCTTCCTGGCCCCTGGCCACTGACCCTAGGGACCCCTGCTTGCTCTGAGACCCTTTATGTACATGGCCTGCTCAGGTAGAACCTCTGGCCCCCCGACCTTTGCTCAAGCTGTTCCTTCGGCCTGACACTCTAGCTCACTCTCCAGCCAGGAGGGCAAACCAGAGGCTTCGGAGGCCCATCTCTCCTGGAGAAGCCATGCTTGGGGTTTTGTGGTGATCTGTGCACCTGACTGTGATGCCTTACACATACTGTTGCATTGTCCTCTCATTGCAACGCTGCAAGATTGGTGCCAGCCGTACCAGTGGCTGACCCTGAAACACGCTCTTTATCCCACCCCACACGGTTGCCTTTCTTGTCCAGGCCTTCCCTCCGGGGACAACTCCTCCTTGGACCACCCTCCATCTCCCGGCCCCTTTCAGGCCAGAGCAGGGTAGGGCTGGGATTCTTGCACCGGGGCCGGCAGCAGGTTAGTCCGAGGTCACTGTGGCTTTGGGCCTGCTTGAGGAATGTCGAGGGCAGAATTCGCGGGGTGTGGTGAGACCTGAGGTGGGAATCTGGGAGCCAAAAGAATGTGGTAGTCCTGGACAGAAACGTAGCAGGTGGAGAGGGTCCTGGGAGATGAGTTTGAACGACAAAGGGTTCCCTGGGGAGCCGAGAAAGGCTTGTGAGGAAGGGAATGTGGGAGGAGTAGGGTCAGCAGGGCGGGAAGGAAGCTGCCCAAGGGTTCCCATCTGCAGCAGCCCTTTCAAGTCCGCTACACCCATCACAATGAGAGGAACTGACCTACTGGCAAAGGATGCTTCACGTAACTCACCGAGGAAATATAAAAATTTTATGAAAATGTCAGAAATTCCAAAGTACAAATGAAAAGGAGACGCCGCTTTTCTTACCTATAGAATTGGAAGATAAACATGAGACCGGATACTGGTAAGGTGTGAGGAAGCCTGCCTTTTTCTCTGCCCAGGATGGGCACGGTTCAAGGTTTCTGCAGGGACATTTGACAGTGTGTACAAAGCTTTCACAGAGTTAGACTTGGATTGAGCAATTCTATTTCCAGGATATACCCTAAAGATCAACGATGATTTATTCCAGCCTAATTTATTTATTTTATTTTATTATTTTATTTTTTGAATTCTTTATTTATTTATTTTTATTGTTTTTGACAGAGAGAGAGAGAGAGAGATACAGAGACAGAGAGAGAACTGAACTGGGGAACTCCCCAGTTCAGCACATGGGTCTGCGGCCAGGATCTGATCCTGGGTCCCTGGCGCTGCAAAGTGAGCGCTTAACCCACTGAGCCATCCCAGCTTCCCCTCCAGCCTAATTTATAATGGAGGGAAATGGGCAATTCCCTAACTATTTGATGATAGAAAATTGTATAAGTGATTATTCCACACTGATGATGGAAGGCTGTGCAGAAATTAAATATTAAGCACTTGACAAATATTAAAGATATGCGGAAACACTCAGGGCATGCTGATAAGTAATAACGGGGAAGTGATAACACAGCACAACTCCCATTTTATATAAAGTCTAAAAAATATGCACAGTATCTACCATCCATAGTGCTGGATTGGGTGCTCTGTCCTGTGTTTAGATCTTCACCTAATTTCTCATTCAGGCATCACAGCAGCCTTGCAAGGATCTAGTGACTGCACAGGGATGGGTTGGAGGGTGGTGCCCAGAGGGGGCAAAGGGGAATCCTGGGGGAGAGGGGAATCCCCCGAGGAAATTCACCAAAATGTCAAGGGGGAAATGAGAGGGCATATGTAACTCTTTTCCCCAGAGAAGAACCCACTTCCAAAGAGGATGTGTGCTTTTCATTTTCTTCTTTATACTTTCTGATTCTTTCCAAATCTTCCTCAATAAAAAGATTAGAAATTATAAAATCACACAAATCATTTGTTCAAAACTATCTTCATCACCTCTTCTTTTTGGGCTGGGTGGCAGTGTTCATTGACTGGGGCTGCTGTAACAAAGTGCCACAAACTGGGTGGCTTACACACACACACACACACACACACACACACACACACACACACACACACACACACACCAGTGTATTGTCTCACAGTTCTGGAGGCTAGAAGTCCTTGTTGGTGAGATGGGAAAAGTATCTATTCCCGCTGAGCTGTGGTGTAATATCCTGGGACTTGGGAGCCTCAGAGCAGAGGGTGAATGAACATTGGCAGAGTAAGATTGGGAGAGCCAGTATAGGTCAGGATGTTACGGAGGACTGGAGGCAACATCAACTAGTTGGGTCCAATTTAGGTGTCATCTCTTCTAGGAACTTTTCCTTGAACTAAACAGACTGGCTTAGCCCCACCTCCACTCCATCTTGGGCTCCCACGGTCCCCTCTGCTACTTTCTGTCACGGCATTTTAACCGCTTCTCTAGGACTAGAGAAAGCCCCTTGAAGGGGAGACCATCACCCTCATGTCGGTTAAAGTAGCAAATATGAATGAAACTAGTAAAACCCAGTGCTGACGGTGTTGCAGGGAGCCGTGCACACACAGAATCCACACAATTATTAGAACTATCGCTATCTTTAGAGAACTCTTTGGCAATGGTTATTAAAAGCCACACACTTATGTATAAGCTCTAGCCAAGTAAAACCAGTTTGGGGAATATATTTCAAGTAAATAATAGAGAGGGGGAAAAGTGCTTATTTGTATAAAGATGTTTTGAGCCAACTATGTGTCATGGAGAAGAGTGGAAATAACAGAACAATGAGTAAGTAAAGTACAAACTATGGTAGGTTGGTATACACAGACAATCAGCACAGCCCAGCCAACAGTAACTGAGTGCAGAGCATGTGCTAGCTCCTAAACTCCACCCTGGGAACCTGGGGATCGCTGCACTGTCTGGAAGATAAGACAGGCAGATAAGCAGTCACAGTAAAGTGTGAGAAATATGACAAGAAAAGGGTGGGAGAAGTGTAGGTGGAGGGGCTTACTCCATGGGAAGGAAGGGTTCACTCCGATGCAGGAGCAGGCACCTGAGTTGGCTTTAGACAGCCAGTGGTAGGAAGAAGGACTTCCAAGTAATAGGAACAATGTAGAGAGTGGTGAGGAGCATTTGGGAAATGGCAAATTGTAGATGTGGCTGGAAGGTGGGATATGTTTAGAGTTAATGAGGCTGGAGACTCTGGCGGGGGCCAGATCATGGAGGGTTTTGAATGCTTTACCCAGTAGAGCTGGAGAGCCAGCAGAGATTTTTGAACTAGTGAGCAAGAATATCATCTTTGTGATTTAGGTAGGTAGTGGAGTAGCAGTTCGGAGGATGGATTGAAGAGGCCAAGAGACTGGGGGACCTGCTGGGAGCCTGGTACAGGTTCAGGTAAGACAGGGCAACAGGGCCTGGAATGGAGAGAACCGGCAGGTGTTAGAGGGCAGGAGACACAGCACTTGGTGATTGACAGGACATTAGGACAGGTGAGGCAGGTTTGTGGCCGGGGGTGCCAATTATCCCATAGGGGATAAGGTAAATCAATCAGTTTTGGATTTGTAAAGGGTTGGAGGAAGAAGAGGTGCTCTGGAAAGGATCTCGAGAAAGATCCAAGAGGTAGTAAACCAGAAAAGACCCACCTCATAGAAGCCCGGCAGGAGAATGTGAAAAGTATAAAAGAGTGCCAGCTACGGAGGAAGGCCTCAGTGACAGAGGGTCCCCAGGCCCTCCCTAGACTCCCTGCCTCCTCAGTAGGGGGTTGGGTGTGGCCTTTGGTAACCCCAAGGCCTTTTGGGGTCTTGGTTTCTTCCTCTACTCAAGGGACATCCTAATTCCACCTGCCCTCCAGCAGTATTCAGAGCTTTAGATGAGAAACTGGAGAAAGTGCTTTATAAATTGCCCCACAAATAATTGCTGACTCAGCCCTTTTAAGTCTCAGTCTCTTCCAGAGGTTGCTTGGTTATATTTTCGCTGGTCTGTGGCTCCTACTTTCTTCTCCGGTCTTTTTCTTTTGTCTTGTTGGCTGCTGGCGGTGTGTGGCTGGCACATTCAAATGGTGTTTACTGAGTCACCCATTCAGCCCTGGTTTGTTCAATGTGACTCTGCTCTGGGGCCCACTCCTTGCTCTACTGCCCCTCCCCTTTCTTTCTTATAACTTCAAGCTCTTGCCCCATTGTCACCATCTTCCTCCCCTAAAAGACTCCAGTGTCTACCATGTTTTTTAAAGATTTATTTTTATTGTTTTTGACAGAGAGAGAGAGATACAGAGACAGAGAGAAGGGGGAGGGCCCAGAACAGTCTCCATAGTTGCACATCATTGGTTTTTCCACATAGTTTCATTAGGGGGCTGCACAGGGCAGGAACTGGGCTGGGGTATCACCCCGGTGAGAACTGAACTGGGGGCACTCCCCAGTTCAGCATATGGGTCTGCACTGACCGTGGCTGGGATTTGATTCTTGGTCACCGGGGCTGCAAAGTGAGCGCTTAACCCACTGAGCCATCCTGGCTTCCCCATACCATGTTTTTAATAGAAATACAAATTTCTCCTTTGACATCTCTAGCTCCCTCTTCACCTGTATTCCTTCTTAACAAAGTCTCTTAAATAATTATCTACATTTCTCATCTCTCCTTTGTCTCTTAATTCTTTGCAATCTGGCTATGACTCCCACCTCTCCAAAGAAACTGTTTGTAACGACCATCATAGTGGGCTGAGTGCTGGCCCCAAATGTTGTATATAAGTCCTAACCTGTGCATGTGAACTTATTTAGGAAAAGGGTCTTTGCAGGTGTAATTAAGTTAAGGGTCTGAAGATGAGGTCATTCTGGATTTAGCGTGGACCCCAAATGTATCGTAATAAGTGTCTTTGTAAGAGAAAGTCAGTCAGAGGGAGATTTGAGACTGAGACCCAGAGGAGAAAGCAATGTGAATGCAGAGGCAGAGACTGAAGTTATACAACTACAAACTAGGAAACTCCAAGAATTGCCAGTGGCTGCTAGAAGCTAGCTAGGAGAGAGACATGAATCCATTCTCCCTCAGAGGCTCAGAAGGAGCCAGACCGGCAGACCTTCTGTTAAGACTTCTACTGTGAAACAATACATTTCTGTTGATTTAGGCTGTCCAGTTTGTGGTAATTTGTTACGGCAGCCCAATAAACTAATTCAGTAATAATGACCGCAGCCAACATTTATGGAGTACCAACCCTGTGCCTGGCATGGTTCTAAGTGCCTTATGCTCATTATTTTATTGAATTCCTTCACTGACCCATTGAAGTAGCCATTGGTAATAAAAGCAATGCCAACATAATCAGTTATTGAGGGTTTGTCATGTCTTTGGCATTTAGGAATGAAACCCTCTGCCTGAGTGATACGTTTTTCTTTCTAAATGAGGAATCTGCAGACCCAAAACTTGTGTAATTGCCCAAGGTCACACAACAAGTATGTGGTGGAGCCAGGGTTCCAACTCTGATAATTCCTGTGGGTGCCTTCAGCCACTTTGCACTTCCTCTGAGGCTGCAGGTGGAGGAGGAGCTGAGGGAGCTGAGGAGTGGACTGACCCAGTGCTGGGTTTTAGATAACTGGAGGGATGGAAGGAACGCAGAGACAGTTGCATTTGCGGGAGAAATCTACGGGGTGGGTATGATAGGTCTGGCCCGGAGGGGCCGAGAGACAGGAAGGAGAACACTGGAGACCTTGATAACCTCATAAAGCGAAGTCCCAAGAGGAAGAGCCTGAGAGAGGTGTCTGTGAGGATTTGGAGCAGAGTTCGCCAATCCAAAGTATGCCCCTCTGGGTATTGATCATTTTAAGTGGGTTATTTTGAAGAAATGGAAGGCTCAGGAAAAGCCTTTGAACTTCCCCTTTCCTGCCTAAAAGAATTTAGAAAGCTCTTGCTCCAGGAAGGAGCTATCACTATAGATAACTATAGTTTAATATGAACTAGTATGTGATAGACAGGGAGGACCCTAGCAAGGTGCCTTTGATCTAAGTCCTTTCTGTGTCCCATTGTTAAAGATGGCCCAGAAAACATGTGTTTACCAAACATTTGTTGTTGTTGTTTTATCTCCATGTAAATTACCTTCCTCCCCTTTGAAGTCCCAAACCCCTACCCCCCTTTCTCCTTAGCTCAAGATGGCATATAAGCCTGAACTGCCCTATAGTCTTATGAGACCTCCGTATAGACATAGTCATGAAATCTGGCCATCTTCCCCCGTTCATCTGTCTCATGTCAATTTGGTTCTTAGACCAGCCAGAAGAACTAAGAGGGGAAGTTTCCTCTCTCCCACAGTTGGTGAATCAGCCAGGAGACCACCGGCTGGACACTCTTGACTTGGGGACTGCTGCAGATGAGGAGCTCCTGGGGCGTCTGATGTAGACCAGCAGAGCGTAAGGTTCTTACTATGTTTGTCCCCCCACCTCACTCTTTCTCCAGATCTCTGTCTGCAGGATCTGGCGGAAGTGAAAGCGTGAGGTTAGACCAGGCAGAGAACAAGAGGAAAAAGAGGGGAATTTTTCCCCTCCCCAACAGTAGTCACCCTGGAGACACTGGAGTTTAAAATTCCAGAGCTGGAGCCATTCTGGGTGATAATAAGGTTTAGTTGTGGTTGAACAAAAGGCTGGGGGTGGGGTGGGAGCAGGGAGATTGTTAATAGACAATCTGAGTCAAGAAACCTGGAGGACAAAGATTACACCAAGAGAAGTGGTAGACTGCTTTGGGAGTTCAAAGGGTTGAGCAATCATTCTTTGTGCTTATCATGAAATAAATGGAGCCTGAGACAGTTCTTGAACAAAAAGAGAAGACATGTGAAGACAAGAGAGCTTCTAGGGAACAGGCACAGAAGGAACAAAATCATGGAAGGGTGAATGCATGGGGCATCTAGTTTATTGTTTAAGTCGGCTATAGTTAAGGGTGCATATAAGGGTATAATGGAACTTGAGCTTTGAAAATGTCCTAATCTGGGAACCCTGTGATGCAAATGCTAAGTCAAGGATGTAGGTACAAGTCCTTTATTTGAGAAGATGTCCTCAGGAAACATAGTGAAGGAGTGGGGGACAGAGGTAGAGAGGGGAGGAAAGTCAATAAAAGATGAGCAAATTGGGGACACCAGGATGGCTCAGCGGGTTGAGCACTCGCTTTGCAGCCCTACGATCTGAGATCAAGTCCCTGCCCTGCCCATGTGGACCCATATGCTGAACTGGGGTGTGCTTCCCGTGTGGGAGGCCCCTGGCCTGGTTCCTGCCCTGCACGGCCCCACATCCACCTGAGTGGAGTGAAACTATGTCAAAAACGAATGACAAACAGCTATGGAGACTGCTCTGCCTCCCCACTCCTCCCCTTCTCTCTCTCTCTCTCTGTGCAAACAATAAAATCAATCTTAAAAAAAGAAAAGAAAAAGATGAGCAAATTACCCATTGTGTAACTGGGGCTCAGTCCCATTAGGGAACCTCTGAGAGAGGGTACAGAACGCACTTCAAAACTGTCACACAGAGGGACAAGGGAGTTCAAGTGCTGGTCCACCAAATCTGCTCTCTCTTGATTCTGTCCAGGAGGATGAGCCCACTCCTGCGGCCACAGAAAGTGCTTGGGCAGAGAGGTGGGGCTGCCTGAGGCAGGACAGCACTGCTGTCCGGGAGCTCTCCACCAAACCTGTAGGTGACTTTCAGGATGGGCTGAAGGGTATGGGTGGGGTGCCAACAGACTTGTTCTAGAAAGGAAAGCTGAGAAGGGTTCATGGGAGCCCCACAGTCCCTACTAGAGATTTGCTGTTTATCTGTTAGGCAATGAGAAACTGGGGATGTTTTCTGAACTAGGCGCGGTGCTCCGGCCAGCACCGGAATGTGCTACAGGGAAGAGGCAGTGAGATGGGACAGAAGGGGTACAGACTGGAGGCTGTGCAGCAGGGCAGAGGGGATGGGGCGATGGACCGGGGGAGATGACCTGACTAAAGTGTGTTGCATGATTTAAATGAATAGGATTTGACAATTGACTGGATCAGAGATGAGCAGGGGACAGTGAGAAGGACATCAAGAGGATGGTGCCTGTCAGATGGGTTTCTCCAGGACATGTCTTATTCAGGAAGCATCAAAAAAGGAACACCAGGGGACGCGGGCTCTCCGTGTGCTTAGCAACCCCAGCAGAAGAGCTTTTCTTCCCTAACACATCCAGCATGGGGCCCAAGACAGACTTTCAGTGGCTCCGTTTGGGTATGTGCCCTTCTCTGGACCAATCATGTGGCCAGGGTGATTGAGCCTGCTAACTGGCCACTCTTCAGTAATGTACCCAGCCCTGAAGTCCAGGGGAGCGGCAGGCCACCCAAACCCAAAGGGAAGTCAGGTGCTACTTTTGTGCAGATACTTGACAGAAAGAAACAATGGATATCTCATACAGGGTATCCCCATTTTCCAGGTATAGAAACAGACTCATCAAACTGGGGGCCTTTCCAAAAATTATACAGTTTAGTATCTGGTACGGCAGAACCTGAATCCAGGTCTCTGGCAGCAGACAGGGTCTTTCTCATTCTTGGGTCTCCCCATGAACCCTCCTCCCAGATCTTAGCTTATAACGAGTCCTCTATTCCTGTGCTACCCAAAGTGTGGCCCATGGGCCATGTTGGTCTACAAACTCAGTTCACAGTGAGTGAAGTAGCAAAATTCTGAGTAAGCATTTAGAAACATTTTGTAGCAGTTTGAAATTGCTTTGACATATTATACAAGTACAGTAATACAGAAGATGGGTTTGAGGGGCTGCCGGATAGCTCAACAGGTTGAGCGCTTGCTGTGCAACTGCTAGGTCCTGGGATTGAATCTTGGCCTGGCCCGTACAAACCCACATGCTTAACTGCGGCAGAACTGGCAGTGGCCAGGATGGTGGTGAAGATTCTCGCTTCCCATGTGTGAGGCCCCCAGTTCGGTTCTGCCCCACGTGGCCCCACATCTGCCTGTGTGGAATGAAACCATGTCCAAAAACTAGTGATGTACAACTATGGAGACTGTTCTGGGCCCTCCCCACCTTCTTCCTGTCTCTCCTTGTCTCTATCTCTCTCACCTTCTCTCAAACAATAAAAGAAATTTAAAAAAAAAAAAGAGGAGATGGTTTTGAGATGTGTAGTAAATAATTGGAGAAACATTGCTTTATGCAGTCATCTCTTCAATAGAGGTGCAAACACAGGAAACCATGATAGCATTAGTGGGTCTTCCACAGGGAGGCCCAGATGAACAAAACGTCCATCCCACCACTCAGATGGTGGCTCTGTGACTCATCCAGCCAAGGGAAGCCATCCTAGAAACTCTGCCCTTAGCACAGACCCCCACAGCTGAAGTGCATCTTCTGTCTACCAGACGGGCAGGCAGGTTGGTGCACGCTCGAGTAGCTCCAATGCCCAGGGGCTCTTGATTCTAATCCAGCAGAAAACCAGATGATTCTGCCCAGAGCTTGTGAGCATCTAGCACTGTGAGCCAGGGCCCACCCACCCCGTGCTGCCATACTGTGCCCTGGAGGGAGGGTGACATTTGACACAAGCTGTCCTTGAAAAGTCACCTGAAGATGAGTTTCTTTTGAAGCTGAGGTGAAGAGTCCGCTTCAGGATCACACGGCCACCTTTCATCTTGACACCAGGGATGTGGCGTGGCTTCTCCCCTTTGCTTCCCCTAGAGATTCTTGGATGCCAGGGTCTTGGACCAACAGAGCAGTTCCAGGCACAAGTATTTCTCAAAGCCATGATGACTCAGGTTGGCAGGTGTGAGCCAGAAAAGAGTCCTAGCAGCCAGCCCAGTGCTTTGATGGGGTTAAAGATCCCCCATCCTGGCTGTGCCCTCACTTACCTGGCCCATCATGCCTGATACAATGAACAGAGCCTGGTGTCCTGGGTTAGAATCCCTGCTCTGCTGCTTTGCTGGGTACTTTTGAATTGTCTATGTAATCTTTCTGTAAATCAATTGCTGCATTTGAAAAAGGATGGAACACCACCCTCAAAGACTGATTCTGAGGATGACCTGAGAGTGCTGCCGAGCACCTGTCACACACCGGCCCTTGGAAGGCAGGAGTGAGTGTGAGGCTGTTTCCTCCACCTTCCAGGCAGCCGGTGAAACTGACAAGGGTGCTGGCTTGGAGGCACACAGACCTGGTTCCTGTTCAGGCTGAGTCACCTCCAGCTGTATGACCACGGGTAAGTTTTTTTAGCTCCTCTGAGCCTTGCTGACCTCTACTAAAAAGAGCAAAAGACCCACCTGCCAAGATTGTCATGAGGATTAAATGCAACCAAACATACAGAAGAGCGTGGCACACAGTAGATGCTCATTAATTTAACACCTGTTAATATTGTTACTAACGCTGAGGACTAGGTCCACTAGGCCAGGCATTGAGGAAACTGGTGAGTGAAGACAGACCCAGTCCCTTGCCTAGGAATTTAGTAAGGGAAATGATTCTACAAGGGAAACACATTAGCATACAGATAATCAAGTCACAACCATGGAACAGACTACAAAGCAAAGTACGAAGTGCTAGGTGAAGATGTGACAAGGCTATTCAATCAACTTAGGAAAGTTAGGGAGGGCTTCCCTAAGGAAGTGATCATTGAGCCAAGGTCGGCAGCATGAGTGGGAAGAGTATTTCAGACAAGGAACAACTTGTGCAAAGCCCTGTAATGGAGGGATCCCAGTATACGAAGGGACTAAAAAGGGGGCCAGTGTAGTAAGAGCCCAGGAACCAAGGGCGTATGGGGCTGGAGAGGAGAGGTGGCCAGACCTCGTAGGTCTTGTAAGCTGCATTGTGGATTTTAGTCTTGGTCTATATTTTAAGTGGGGTGGGAACACTATGATCACACTTGCTTTCAAAACACATCCCTCTGGCTACAGCTCGGAGGTGAAGTGTGTACACCAACATGGAGTTAGGAGACCATTGCTAGGGTGTGGGTGAGTGACAAAGGAATTTGGAGCTAAGGCAGTGATGATAGAGGTGGAGCGGAGGGGACAGAGATAATCGAGGAGTTGATATGAGGGGTGCTTGGTACAGCATTTCCCAAGTTTGTCCAGAACAACTCCTAGGCTCCTGACTTGAATGCTGGTGCTACTGGAAGAGGAGATACGCTCATGAGTCTGATTTTGGGCGAGTAGAATTTGAGGTATTGTTGAGATATCTAAGAGGCAATGAGCCACTTTCCATTAGGTTTAGAGACACGGCTCCCTAGCACCTTTATCAGGAATGTTTTCAATGAGTGATGGAGCGAGCGTGAAACTTACAAAAGGGCACAAAGAAACTTGAAAAGGTCATGGAGATGTTCCTTTTGTCACCATGGCGATGGTTTCATGTGTGTCCATATAATGGAGAAACTTACTAAATTGTACACTTTCAGTCTGTGCAGTTTATTGTATGTCAGTTATACCCCCCCACTAAAGCTGTCAGGAAAGGTAAGTGGGAGGTAGAGGCAGAGGCAGAGTGAGACAACCCCTTTGAGGATGGGCAGCAGAGGGAAGAAAGGCAGAGCGTGGTTGCTGGAGAGAATGTGAGCTAGAGGGTGCTGGCTTTTGCTTTTGCCTAACAAGGTGATGTGACTATGTTTTAACAGGAAAGATCTGACTGAGAAGTAGAGATGGACAATCCAAGAAAAAACAGGCATAGTAGCAAATACTTAGTTCCCTAGAAAGGAAGAAGGGAGACTGCCCAAACTCAGGCGGAGAATTGGCCTTTGATGAGAACGTCAGCTCCCAGGTTGAAACAAGGGAAAGACAAGAGGATGGGTGTAGGTGTATGTATGTGAGAGAGAGAAGATAAGGATGACGTCGTCTTTCTCTGTCACATAGAAGGTGGAGTCACTGCTGAGAATGAGGGCAGAGGAAGCAGGTTTGGGGAGTATGGTGAAGGTGTGATGTGGCCATTGGAAAGTGGTTGATTATGGGCAGTGTCCGAGAACCATTCAAGGTAAGGGTTCCAGAAACCAAGGAAAGTTTCAGGGAAGCCCCCTACCCTGTGGTGTGCCAGTCTCAGCGGTGTTTAGCTGCTGGGTATAGGCATAGAAGCAGATTGGGAGGGGTTTGCTCCACCAGTTAGTTCTAAAGATAGAGGGCCAAGAGAGTTCATGGCATTGGCAAGGCTGCTATTGAAATATTGGGCCTCAACTCTGAACTGTGATAAAGAAGAACACGGCAAACACCTGTTAGAATGACTATCATAAAAAAGACAGAAAAGGTAACAAGTGTTGATGAGGAGGATGTAGAGAAAAGGGAACCCTCGTGCACTGTTGGTAGGAATGTAAGTTGGTATAACCACTGTGGAAAACCGTGTGGAGTTTCCACACAAAATTAAAAATAAAACCACCATATAATCCAATAGTTCCATTTCTGGATGTTTATCCAAAGGAAATAAAAACAAGATTTTGAAGAGATATTTTATCCATTCATTCATGTGTGCCAATGGATGAAGGGATAAAAAGATGTGGTATACGTGCAATGGAATATTATTCAGTCATGACAAAGAAGGAAATTCTGCTATTTTTTACAACACAAATGGACCTTGAGGACATTATGCTAAATAAAAGAAGTCATAGAAAGACAAATACTGCATGATATCACTTTTATGTGGAATCTATAAACAAAACAAAATAAAAAAATCAACTCCTAGCAACAGAGTGAAAATGTGGTTGCCAGGGCTGGGGGGAAGAAAAGGACATGAGGTGGCAGATGGGTGGTGGACTGGAAGAAAACAGAGGGCCAGTGGCTGGAGTCACCGGTATGATGGAGTCACAGGAGGAAAGGACTTGCGTAGTACCCGTGCTGGAAGAATGGAGGCTGTGGTCAGGCAGTGGGATGTTTGAGCTGTGGTTTTTGAGCTGGAGCCATTGTGATTGTTAACAGGGTCCAAGGAGAAGCTGTGGGAGGTGGTGAATGACTGAATGGGTAAATAAGTGAATATACTGAGATATTTTCTTTCTCAATAGCCTGTCTTATTTTTTAATTTTTCCTCCTTTCATCCTTTGGTTACAACAACCTTACTCAAACCCCTAGACTTCTTTCATGCTTCAGCTCAAAATGTCCTTTCCACGAAGAAACCGTCCCTGACTCCTACTCCAGGAAGCGTCCTTGTAAGAATTAAATACCCCTGAGATAGAGACCCCGATATCATTAGCATGTACCACCACTCTTCTTACCCTGTTTTCTCATCTGTATTCCGTGTTCCCCACCATAGAGAGCTCACCAGAAACCAAGTTGGCTGGCAGCTTGATCTTGGACTTCCCAGCCTCCACAACTGTAGAAATAAATGTCTATTACCCACCCCCCCTCCCCCGCAGTCTATGGTATTTTGTTAGGGAGGGCCTGAGCAGACTAAGATAGCCCCCCTCTTTCATATCCTCTCACAATGCATGTGCCTCCTTTCCCCCTTGTGACGGGGCTTCCTACTTCTCCCAGGTAGCCCGTCTATCTGAGAAGCACTCTGCCTTTTAGCAAGTCCTTCCTTCTTCAGGAAGGAAGTCTACCCCTGAGGCTTCCCCACGATTCCAGCTCTGTCTTCTGGACCCGCAGAGAACAAAGCTGGCCTCTCTTCCTCGCGCCCCCTTCCTTCACATATTTGCAGGCAGAGACGGGGGCCATCCCACCCCCGTTAGGTTCCACGGGGACAGAGACCACGTCTGTCCTGTTCATTTCCACATCCCCAGCACCTAAGGCATATTTGTGAGGTAGTGAATAAAACCCCATTTCTCTCCAGATTCATCATTTCCAGTTCCTTTAACTGCCTCTAAGAACAGGGTTTCGAGCCTTTTTTCTTTTCTCTTTCCCTACCATGTGTCTATACTCATTGTTCAGAAACTACATTTTTCTACCTGTAAAAGAAGGAGGTGTTGATTCTTACAGCTTGATAAATTGTCATTCTTCCTACCTTTTCCCTTTTCCTGTCCTCCTCTATCTTCTTTATTTTTCCACATGACATATAGACTCCCCACTAGAGGACAGTGAATGTTGTAAAAAGCAAGAAAAGGAAAAAGGAAAGCTGAACTTGTTAATGTTCACTGATGCTGCTACCCCAAAGGTGTGCCCTGTTGTTCAGAGTGTAACCAGAGGCTAGGAGGAGAGGCAGGGCCATGCAGGGGTGAAGCACCAGAGTTCTGGAACCCAGCAGGACAGATGACAGCTCTCGGCTTTACCACTCCAGAACTGTGTGACCCAGAGCAAGTGGGTGGCAACCTCTCTGAGCCTCGGTCTCCTCATCGGTAAACAGCACCTACCTCTTGCCTTCACTTCAGGTGAAGATGATTAGATCGTTTGTTTTTTTGTTGTTGATTCTATCAGTTCTTTATATATTTTAGATATTAGTCCCTTTATCAGAGGCATAGTTTGCAAATATTTTCTCCCATTCGGTTGGTTTCCTTTTTACTTTGTTGATGGTGTCCTTTGCTGTGTAGAAGCTTTTTAGTTTGTTTGTTTTTGGTTTTTTTTAAGATTTATTTATTGTTTTTGACAGAGAGAGATACAGAGTCAGAGACAGAGAGAAGGGGGAGGGCCCAGAACAGTCTCCATAGCTGCACATCATTGGTTTTTCCATATAGTTTCACTCCACAGGTGAGTGGGGCTGCACAGGGCAGGAACTGGGCCGGGGTCTTGCTCCAGCGAGAACCGAACTGGGGGCACTCCCCAGTTCAGCATACGGGTCCAAACAAGCCGGGGCCGGGATTCAATCCTCGATCCCTGGGGCTGCAAAGTGAGCGCCCAACCCACTGAGCCATCCCGGCTTTTCCAAGCCTTTTAGTTTGATATAGTCCCATTCACTTATTTTTGCTTTTACTTCCCTTGCCTTTGGGGTCAAGTTCATAAAGTGCTCTCTGAGCCCAAGGTCTATAAGTTTAGTACCGATGCTTTTTTCTATGCAGTTTATTGTTTCGGGTCTGATGTAAATCCACTTTAATCCACTTTGAGTTAATTTTGGTATAAGGTGACAGTTCACAGTCCAGATTCATTCTCAGGTGAAGATGAAATGAGACCATTAACACCTACGATGATGCCATGAGCATGGTGCCCAGCGCATGATGCTCCAGAATGTTGATGATGGTGAAGGAGACAGAGGGAGGCAGTGGCTCCTAGCGTAGGAGGATGGCAGTGTCTCAGTTAGGAAGAGCTGGGTTCAAATCCCAGCTCACTCCCTGACTAGCTGGGCCACCTTGGACAAGCAACTTTATTTCTCTGAACCCCAGTGCCCTCATCTGCAAATATGGACATGCAAAGTGTTTGGGAGGACTCACTGAATGGGGGGCAGGAAAGTCGCCAGTGACAGATTCTCAACAGACGTTCCTTCTTGGTCCTTTCACATGTGACATGAGCTCCTGTGCCTCCCTCTCAATGAAGTTGGAAGGGAAGGTTGATTCCCTTGAATAGACACATGGTGACATCACCGTGGAGCCCTTCACGGCTGTGCATGCCTGTTTTTCAAGCAAGCCTTGAAGTTAAGTGGCTTGTTCAAGGTGTCACCACCCTTCCATTCTGCCACAGCCTCTCTCCAAACAGTCTCGTGGAATTTTCCAGGAATGTGGGCCTGGAAGTGACCTCTGTGGTCATTAGTTACTTGACGAAGATGACCAGCACACCAACATCCTGACTGTCATAAGACAGCACTTGGTGCCCAGAGGGCCAAGTAGGGGAAATGCAAACCCCAGGCTGGAGATCAAAAGTCTCTCCTAACACCCTGCTTCCTTCTCTTTAGCCGGAAGGAGTTGTGGCTGTTTGCTTCAGGAAGTAGCTCACAGAAAAAGACAGAGCCACACCTTACCTTGGCCCCTCTTTTGTCCTCTCCTCCACATAGTGAAAGTAGGAATAATACTAATTACGATAATGCTTATTAAATGTTTGTTATTTTGTGCTGAGGACTTTCCACACAATGCCCCTTCTGCTCCTGGTTAATCTTCACAATAGTTTGTAAACCTGACTGCTGTCGTCATTCCTGTTTGACAGAGGAAGAAACAGGCTCAGAATGGTCAGGTGGTTTGCTTAAGGTCCTGCCGTGAGGGGGCCTCAACTGGACCCCAAGCATGTCTGATTACAGAGCCTCTGCTCTTTTTTCTTTTTTTAAAAAGATTTATTTTTATTGTTTTTGACAGAGACAGAGACAGAGAGATTCAGAGACAGAGAGAAGGGGGAGGGCCCAAAGCAGTCTCCATAGTTGCACATCATTGGTTTTCCCACATAGTTTCATTCCACAGGTGGGTGTGGGGCTGCACAGGGCAGGAACTGGGCCGGGGTCTCACCCCGGTGAGAACCGAACTGGAGGAGCTCCCCAATTCAGCATATGGGTCCGCACGGGCTGGGGCCGGGATTTGATCCTTAGTCCCCGGGGCTGCAAAGTGAGCACTTAGCCCACTGAGCCATCCCCGCTTCCCTGAGCCTCTGCTTCTAATCGCTATCCAGGACCGCAAAGTAAATGTTAGTACTGGGACGTTGGGGCAAAGGGATCAGGAATGCCAGGCTTTGTGAATGTACCGTAGTTGGAGGGAAAAAAGAGAATGGAAAGAGCACCTGAGATGTGGTTCTGAGTTGTGGCTTCTCCCTGGTTTCCTGTTTGATCTTGGGCAGATGACCTAACCTCTCTGTGCCTTGAGAGACTGCAGTACTATCAAAGTGAGGCTAACAGGCCCCACCGCTAACTCTGGGCTGTCTGAGGACAGCAGGAGCAAGAGAGTGCCTCTGAGTGCCCAGTGAGGGGTCAGGACCCGCCTGCACCCTGCTGCCAGGCCTGTGGCCTCCACCCTCTAGGAGGATTTATCTAAAGTAAAGGGCACCACTACCCAAACTTAAGTTGCAATGAAAACAATGGGGGGGGGGGGCGGGTAATATAAATAAAATATTTCTTAAAAAAAAATAAAGCATTGGATTTCAGGTCAGAAGGTCTGGGCTTTGGTCCGGATCTGTCTTCACCAAGGGTGTAGAGTGACATCCCAGTCTGTCCCCAGCTTGAGCTGGCTTCCTGGTCCAGTTCCTTCTGTTCTTTCTGGTCTCCATCTCACAATTTGAAATAAAGACACTTCTCACATAGTCTCTCTGACACGCTGGCCCGGGCACACCCCTGTGGTCTCTACCTCAATTCCTGACTTGATGCCCCTTAGACCTGCTTTGCCATCCGGGCTGGTAGAAGGGCCCGCGCCACCTGTCTTGGCCTCAGCAAGGATGCAAGAGATGGGGCACAGGGGAGCAGAGGACAGGAAAGGGGTACAGTGCCAGCCATGTGGGCAGACCTCTCCTGGCTGGGCCCCTGGGTCTCCCCCCAACCCCAGTGGCGTGGGGGGCCTGGCCTGAGATCAGAGGTCCACCTGCGTCAGCCCTCAGTCAGGAGGCGCCTTCTCAGGGGAGAACAATGCAGGCTCTTTGAAGGGCCGGGCAGCAGGGGATGGGTGTTTCTCCAAACACAGGGCCTCCTTTGCAAAACAGACTTTGATTCCCAGACCCGGAGGCCCCAGGTGCCTGTTGGGCGGCAGGCGGTGGCTGGGGGCTTTGTTTGTCAGGAAAAGGGGCCTTGGAGACTCAGGAACAAAGCCTGGGACAGAGCGGGCCCGGGCTGTGGGTGGTCTGGGCACCGGGGCCAGGGCACGGATGGCAGTGGGGCTGTGGCCTGTATGTTCTGGGCCAGCCCCTCAGCCCGGAGAGCCCCGGGTACTTCTGGCCTCCTCTCACAGTGTGTCCTGGCTCTCTCACGTATATGGCAGCTGTGATGGGATCTCCAGGCTGTCCTGGGAGGTTCACTGGCTCCCAAATTCCCTGTTTGGGAGTGAAGTGGGTAAAACTGGAGTCCAAGACACAGAATCCAAGAGGTGAGGAGGAAAGACCACTCACTCAGAGTCCACTGGCCTGTGCTCCAGGAAGCTCATGAAGAAGGATGGCTCTTACCTTCTGCCAGGCACTATGCTGGGCACGTGACATGCATGCGTCTCTGATTTCACCCTTGTTTTCTCACTTGACAGTGGCCACAAGATACCACAGGACCTCTCTGAACTCACCCTCTTCCACTCTCTTTCTCCTTTCAGTTCCAGAACACACCAGGCACACCCCTGCCTTAACATCTCCACATTGGCTGCTCCCTCAGCCCAGAAAGTTCTGGCATGGCTGACTCCTTCAGGCCATGGTGTGGATCCTACACACTCAATGAGGCCTACCTCAACCTCTCTCTACAGTCATGCCTCCCAGCCCCCTGAAATTTCATGCCCCCTTAGCCTACTTTTTTCCCCTTTATAGGGCTTGTCACTCTTAATATACAGCTACTTATTTATTATCCTAGGTATTGACACTGTCTCTCAACTAGCATGTAAACGCCAACAGGTCAGGCACCTTTGTCAATTTTATTCCTTCGTGTACCCCAAGCACCTAGAACAGTGCCCAGGATGTAGTAGGCACTTGCAATGTTAATTTTATGTCAACTTGGCTAGGCTGTCATACCCAGTTGTGTGGTCAAACACTAGTCAAGATGTTGCTGTGAAGCTATTTGTAGATATGATTCAGATTTATAGTCAGGTGACTATAAGTAAAGCAGATCACCCACCAGAATGTGTGGGTGGGCCTCATTGAATCCGGGGACTGCCTGAAGAACAAAGACTGAGGTTTCTGGAAGAAGAAGGAATTCTTCTCGAGGCTGCCACATAGAAACCCTGCCTGAGTTTCCTGCCTATTGGTCTGCAAAATTCAGACTGAAGACATATCAGTTCTTACATGAATATCTGGCCTGTCAACTTGCCTAAAGATTCCAGATTTGCCAGCCCCTTAAAATGAGGGGGAGCTGTCAATTCCTTAAAATAAATTTTATCTATCTGTCCATCCATCCATCCATTCATCCATCCATCCATCCATCCATCCATCCATCCATCTATCACCTAGCTATCTAGCCTAGCTATCATTATCTATCTTCATCTATTAAACCGATTGGTTGTATTTCTCTGGTTCTTTGGAGAACTCGAACTAATACAGCACTCAAGAAATACTAGAGGGGAAGCCGGGATGGCTCAGTGGGTTAAGTGCTCACTTTGCAGCGCCGGGGACCGGGGATCGAGTCCCGGCCTCCGCCCGTGCGGAACCATGTGCTGAACTGGGAGCTCCCCCAGTTCAGTTCTCTCTCTGTCTCTGTCTCTGTATCTCTCTCTCTCTGTCAAAAATAAAAATAAATAAATAAAAATATTAAAAAAAAAAAAAAATAAAAAAAGAAATACTAGAGTTGACCTCTGCTGTTTCTGTGAGTAAAAAAATGGTTAAGTATCCTCGATTTCACATGGTTCAACCTACTATTTGTTAAGGGAATAAATCACAAAGCAATCATGAGATTGGTACTATCTGATTGAGAAGGAAACCAAAACTCCAAGAGATAAAGCTGCTTGCTAAGAGCAGCACAACAAATAAGTGGCAGGGCTGGGATTCAAATCTCAGACTCCTTCCAAGTGCAACCAACCACAGGATCTCCCAAGCCGTGTGCACTACTTTTGTGGGCCACAGTTTGAGAGGTCAGTGAAAGACTGGGTGGGAGTCTGGGCATGTCACAATGCTCCCCGGGAAAGCTCTGAGGCTGCCGTGAGTGGCTGGGCCAGCCTGGGTTCCCTTCACCTCAGGCATGGCTCAGGACGGCATGTGGCCATCCTTGATCCCAGGGTTTTTCCATAGCTCTGGACACCCACCTCTAAGGGAATCTGAAGGGAAACTGACAGAAGGGCATTGTCTCTTGTCTCCCTCAAGATGGAGGTGCCCAGGGAAAAGTGTGGTAGTGAAGGTGGCCTTGGGGCCAGAGGACTTGGGTCTGAAATTTGGTTCTACTACTGAGCGGCCAGGGGACTTCAGTCAACTTATGTCTCTGAGTCTTAGGCTCCCCATCTGTAAAGTGGGATAATAATGCTTTACCTCTGGTACTATTTCAAAAACTAAATGAGATAACGCATGTAAAATACTTGGAATCCTGAGTGCTCGGTAAATAGTAACACTTAGTATTATTACTTTTAGCAAATAATTAAACTACCACATTTTGGATATGGCTGGTGGCAAAGAAGAAAAGTCAACATTTATTTTGGAGTCCTGATTACATCCCTTTGTCCCCTCCAGGGTCCCCTCCTCCCCTCCCAGGGAGATGTGCTGTGGGAAGAGGATCTGATTGTGGTAATTAAGTGTAGCTTTGCTTGGGTGAATTTACACCCATCCATGTGTTACCCTCTGGGGGCTATTCCTTGTTGAGACCTAAGCTTTCATTCTGGCCTCAAAGGCCTTGTGTACTGTTAAAAACAAAAAGCACCAGCATTTCAGGGTCCTGGAAATGACACCCCACCACAGATAATTAGAGTACTCAGCACTTTTCATATAAACTGGTGTATAAGTGAAAACTGTAAGGGAGGCATCACAGTGACAAGTGATAGACACCCTCCAGCGCAATGTGGTCTTCAAAGCGAGGGCGTGAGACAAGTCTCCAGGTTGCAGGAAGAACTGCTTCCCTTTATATACATTTCTAGAACAAAAACATCATCAAGCTTTATGACTATTATGCAGGAAGAACTGCTTCCCTTTATATACATTTCTAGAACAAAAACATCATCAAGCTTTATGACTATTTAATATTCAGATCAACAAAGATAACATTTAGGAGTGACATATTTGAAACAGCATGCTTAGGTTATTTTTGACCAATAATGATATGTGATCAAAGAAGTTTGGAGACCTGGGCTCTAGGGAACCATCCTGAACTTTGGCTTTCAGGGTGACTTCCTTCCTGCTCCGAAGCTCAGCTCAGGCCAAGTCCCTGCAGGGGACCGGCAGGGGCCAACTGCATCAGCGTTCAGACATTGGTGGATCCTCAACCTGGTCAGAGTGGCCTGCTCTCCCCAGTTCCTGCATTGTCTGGCTCACACTGGCCTAGGAGGTTATTAGCACTAGCGTCTCCTACAGCCTTTCCTGTTATCAGAGCTCCAGTGTCCATGGAGTCTGAACCTCCGGCGCCTTCCCATCCTGCTGAGTTATGGTCTGTCCTTGGAGCAAGGGTAAACAGAGGAGGTGACAGTGTCAATAAATGTCTCCCATATGGCCTTGGCCAGCAGACATGCGTTTCTACTCAGGGACACAGGTAGAGTTGTGCTCATGGCCCTTCCTATGACACACACACAGAATAAATATTAAAAAGACAGGAAATAGTAATAAAAATTTAAAAAATAACAAAAAGGAGAAGAATGTCCCTTTATGGACTCTGAAAGAGATATTTGGTGTGTGTGCTGTCCTTGCCTGGTTTTGGTATCAGGATGATGTTGGGCTCGTAAAATGAGTTAGGAAGTGCTTCCTCTTCCTCAAATTTTTGGAAGAGATTGAGAAGAATTGGTATTAAATCTCCTTTGAATGTTGGGTAGATTTCACCAGTGAAGCCATCTCGTCCTAGACTTTTGTTTTGGCTGGGAGGTTTTTGAAGACTGTTTTAATTTCCTCACGAGTGATTGGTCTATTTAGATTTTCCACGTCTTGATGATTCAGACTAGGAAGGATGTATACTTCTATGAACTTGTCCATTTCTTCTAGGTTATCAAATTTGGTGGTATATAGCCTGAAAGAGGTCTTAAAAAGCTGGTTCTGGGTAATCCCAAACCCTGCCTTTTAAAACTTGTCACATTTCAGGCAATGGGTAGCAGAGTTGTGTAAGAGCCAAAGTCACCCAGTACATATGAATTTCCCACTCATTTACCAATACATAATATAACAAATATGTGTCAGTTAACTCATTAATTAATGAAGGAACCAGTAAGATGGTACAACTGGTTCTGTTAGGGCTAAATGGTCTGGTGGTGGGAGGAAACAAAATCAATGTGAGGACAAAGGAACAGGCCACAGCCAGGTTCCGGCTGCAGCAGCCCCACAGACCCAAGTACCTAACCACAGAAATTTTCTATTGCAAAATCCAGGCCAGGGGGTCTCCCCACCCTGCCCTGAGGTGGTTGGGACTTGGCACCTGATTATCCGTGAAACACGCGGAACCTAGATGCTGGTGCCTCCTGATATCCGCTCACTCCCCTTTCTGGTTCTGCCTGATACCTGCCCATAAAAATGCTCTCCCAACCCCCAGAAGTCACTGATGCCATCTTTCACAGTCAGCCCGGCCATTTCTCTCCATTTCAAATAAACTCCTCTTGTTCGGGGTGCTCTTCCTTCATCAGACCTTACAGGTTCAAAGGAGAATTCAAAGAACTTCACCTTATATGTTATAAGAATGCTGATATATTTAAAAATATTTATAGGGGATGTCAGGATAGCTTAGCAGTTGAGTGCTTGCCTCACAATAAAGAGATCCAGGGTTCGGTTTCCAGCCCTGGCCCAAACAAACCCATATTTGAACTGTGGTGCAACTGGTAACTGCCAGGATGGCTCAGTAGAGAAGGTTCTCGCCTCCCATGTGAAATGCCCCAGGTTCAGTTCCTCCCCAAGCCACCCTACACCCACCTGTGTGGAATGAAACTATGCCACAGTGAATGATGTACAACTATGGAGACTGCTCTGGGCCCTTCCTGCTTCTCTCTCTCCCTCTCACCTTCTCTCAAATCATGAAATAAATCTCCTACTGAAGGCAATTCATTTGTACCTTTATGGAAGACAATCATTTGCAGTATTATTAATTTTCCACAACTTAAGTGCCCTCAGGTTTTTATTATTTCTTTGTAACGTCCATACAACCTAAATAACTTAATGCAGCCAGTCGATTCCATTGTCCTTTATACATTGCCCCTGTGCTATTCAAACACCTGAATCCCTGCATGGCCAGGGTATTCCCTCCACTTGAACCTTCTTCTAAGTGTTACCAATGAAAGCTTTGGCAACTGAGCCACCACCTACCTTGTGCCAGGGCCTATTGTGCCCCAAATAAGCTCAATGCACCATATCTTTCCCAAGCTCAATTGAGGTAGTATTTTTTCTGGCCTCCTTCCTGGTACCTCTTCTCCTCCAAGAAGGGTCCCTGGAATGACCCATTTCTTCATGGAGGGACCTTGAACAAAGCAAAGGCAGTTGGGCAGCCAGGTCCCAGCTCAGCCTGGCCTGTGGCTGCCTGTGAGCCAGGATTGCTCTACTTCTCCGGTTTGAGAGTTTTCTTCTTGACAGAGAAGGCAGGTCCTTGGGGTTCTGTTCTGTTCTGTTCTGTAACGTGTTCTGTTATGTTCTGTGACATGTGGTGATGTTCTGTGAACATTAAGCCCTCCCCCCACTCTTTCTCTCTGGCTCTGAATGGGGTTCAGAACGCCTTCCATCTTCTTCACGTCTCGGCGTTTCAGGGAGGTGGGACTCCGCCACACGTGGGAAGGCCTCATCGTTTCCGCAGTCCAGCCCATGACCGCAGGCTTGCTCTGAGGAGCCAGAGCAAGGGAGGAGCGTGGACAGGGCGGGGGTCTGCACAAGGCAGGGTCTGCTGGGCCAATGGGCATCAGTCACGACCAGGGCCGGATGCAGATCTGCGCTGAGGCCACTGTGTGCACTTTGGAGTCACTCAGGCC
>PVKE010016765.1:0-31601 GCA_004027555.1 Craseonycteris thonglongyai | reverse complement strand
CATTAGAAAATGAAATTATAATTTTACAAACTGACTTAATCTTACAAGCCAGAAAATTTGAAGAAGATTTTTGGAAATATGTCAACCGAGAAAAATATCCCAGTATCACCAAATGTAGCGAATATATCTATTCTTGTTTCGGATCTACATACCTATGCGAATCGGCATTTTCGTACTTGAAGCTAACAAAGACTAAACACTGTTCTGTCCTGACTGATTCCCATACGGAAGACTCATTATTATTATCTTTGTCAGGATATACACCTAATTATGATTCCTTGGTTAGAGACATGCAAGCTCAGTCTTCCCATTAATGTTAAGGCAACAAAGTAAATTCTAAATCTGTCTTTATCTGTAGCTACTTTGAATTAATAAATATTGTTAATAATTATCCATGTTCTTTTAACTCCCCTGGACGTGAGTTTTTTGGCCCTTTAAATAATTATTGTTGTTGTTTTTTATGTAGGTAGATAAGCCGTATATCTATATTTCAGTACGAGGTGTACTCAGCGAGCTATTGATAGATTAACAAAAAGTAAGTCATATTATTCTTTCATGATAAATTTTCCTGGCCTCCCAGAAAAACGTGAAAGTGAAATATTGAAATCAAATTATCAGCCATACTGTGCATTTTTATAACAACTTTTTCATATTTACGAACAAATAGTACAACTTATACATTGCAGTTGATAAAAAAATTAAATTGCATTTTAAGTTAGTAAAAATCTATCTTGAAAAAGTGTCAGAAAATCGAATGTTTTAGGTACCGCATGTACGGAATGCTGCTATCAAAAGTTGGGTCTGGAAATTTATTTTCTTCATGAGCCTATATCTTGAAAACTTAATAAGTGATTTAAAAAATAAAAAATAGTTTTGAACATATATTTTACTTATCTACCCATACCTCGCTGGAATGTACCTTATACTGAAACACAGTGTATAAACATAGTATGCATTTCACACCCCTTCTTCCCCCTTAGACTATGCCTATGACAACAAGTCGATCGCGACACACTTTTAAGATAAAAAGTAGATCTTATATACAGAAAAGTTGGCCACCCCTGATTTATACTACCTACTGGGTCTTTTGCATAAGTATGCAAATATGGCACAATATTGCTTTTCTTTGAAAACTAAATTCCCTTGGAGCAGCATCTACATTCAGCTACTGTCACAGTTTTCTTCTTTTTGTAGCCATACTTTTTTTTTTTTAAAGATTTATTTATTGTTTTTGACAGAGAGAGAGCGAGATACAGAGTCAGAGACAGAGAGAAGGGTGAGGGCCCAAAACATTCTCCATAGTTGCATATCATCGGTTTTTCCACATAGTTTCATTCCACAGGTGGGCTTGGGGCTGCACAGGGCAGGAACTGGGCCGGGGTCTTGCCCTGGTGAGAACTGAACTGGGGGCACTCCCCAGCTCAGCATATGGGTCCACACGGGCCGAGGCCGGGATTCGATCCTCAGTCCCCGGGGCTGCAAAGTGAGCACTGAGCCATTTTGGCTTCCCTTTCTTTTTGGATGATTTTTTGAATGAAATTTTTGACTTTTACTTCTTTTTTTTTATTTTTTATTTTTTAATTTTATTGTTAAATTTACTGAGGTAACATTGATTGGTAACAATTAGATGGTTTCCAGATGTATAAGTCCACATCACATCACCTATGCATCGCATTATGTGCTCACCACCCAGAATCAGCTCTCCTTCCATCACCATAGATCCATTGTCCACTCATCATACTTTTTCTTATATTTACTTTCTCCACTCTTTTTTACACTACATACATCCTGAAGCTCACTGCAATTGGATTTTCATCCTTCCCATTTCACTGAAATAACTTTGGTCAAAGTCTCTGACCACGTCCCTTAATGCCAAACTGAGTGCTCAAATTTCAGTATCAAGTTAACCTGATTATCAGCAGCATTTGATATAGGTGATCACATCTGCCTTCTTTCTATAAGAATACATCCTTCACTCATTTTCCTGGACATCATGTATGCCTGATTTTTTTTTTTTAAACTATCACATTGGCCATTAGTACTCAGTCTCTCTCTCTCTTTTTCTCATATTCTTCCTTCTCTGGCCTCATCTTCTCTTTTATACTCACCCCAGTAACATGACATAAAGACCATCTTGGGTGACTCCCAACTGTGTATTTCCAGCCATTACTATGTTAGTAAATGTTTAATAACCAGCTCTGTGGGAAAAACAGAACCCTGATTTAAAGTGTTTGCCAGTAAATATTTTTATGATGACAGATTTAAGGCTACAAATGTGATAACACTGAATGGGGAACTAGGAAGACATGTGCCACTATGTAGTCTTTCTACCACAAAGACACAACAGATGTAAATAATCTCAAGAGCTTAGATAGTAGTGAAATGTAGTAAGATAATTAGAAAATCATGAGCTTTGAGTATTATTACCATTTTTAATATAACTTATTTAATTATAAGTTTATCTAATTTAATTTTTAATAACAATTGTGTTTAGCCTCCAGTTTACAATTTTACCAAAAGTCAGTATAAGTCAGTTTCTATGTACTAATGTCTCCATCTTGATCTTTTTCCTTAGTTCTTTTTCTGTGACGTGCTATCAACTATTGCCTGTTTATATCACCACGTTGGATGCCCTGTAGGCTTCTCAAATCTAAGACGTTACAAATCTTTTTGTTCTTTAATCCCCAAACTTTTCCTTTTCTGATCTGCACCCCCACCCCCCTTCATACCCCTCACTAAATAGTACCTACATCCTTCCAGTTGCACAAACCAAAAACTTAGAAGTCTTCTTTGATATTCCTCACTTATACCCTTTACCCAATCTGAGGTAATTCTCATTAGTATTATCTTTAAAATATATCCCAAATATGACTTTTCATCATATCCACAGCTCCCATTCAAGTTCAAAGCACCCTCATCTCCTCAGAGTGTTAATATAATCTTCTGAGTGCCTTTCTTTGACATTTATTCTACAATCTAATCACTAAACAGGGGACAGAATATAAATTTGATTATGTTACTTCACCACTGAAAGCTAGCCAACGACTCCCAACTACCAGTATGTGCCTTACATGGTAGTCTGATAGCTCATGAGAGAAAAGATAGTAGAGGTGTTCATAGACATGATATGAAAGCCCGCCTTTAGGTGAAAAATGAGTATTCTTTTAACTGTTGTCTTTAAAATATTACTAGATTTTCTGTTTTACATACTTACGTGCTACTCTTTATTATAAACTTTATATGTCTTAGTACACAT
Source organism: Craseonycteris thonglongyai (assembly GCA_004027555.1). Lineage (NCBI taxonomy): Eukaryota > Metazoa > Chordata > Mammalia > Chiroptera > Craseonycteridae > Craseonycteris > Craseonycteris thonglongyai. Next base: position 28,345 of record PVKE010016765.1, on the reverse strand, counting down.
GCACAGGAAATGACCTAAAATTTTATTTTTCCTGTAGTTTTACTCAGAATTAGAAAAATCAGGTTTTGAGGTCACCTTTATTTCAGTTAACATTTCACACTTTGAACTCTGTCTCTTTCAGAGATTTTAATATGATTTTTCTTAAGGGACTTAATTGGACATACTCATTTTTAAAAAGTTTTATTAGCTTTGGTTTTAGTTTCTACAGAAATATATTATTGTATAATATTTTCAAATGCTAATTTTATTATATGTATGTTTGGTGGAAGATTTAAAATATTATTTCAGCAAAACCTGGCAGCAATTTCTTCATTCATTGGCAAACTAAAATGTAAATTTATTGGGCAAAAATAATAACTCCTTATGTGATCTTAAGTTTTGGCCCTGATTAAAAGGTGCTTATAGTCCAACCAGCTGGGATCTGATCAAACATAGGAAAGAGGCCAATTTGCTAATAGAGATTGTAATAAGAAATAGGAAAGAGGAGTGGACACCAGGTATATGGGGTTGGAGGGAGACCTGATTCTGGGTGCTGCGCACATAATGCGATGCATGGGTGATGTGATGTGGAGTTGTACATCGGGAAACTATCTAATTGTTACCAACCAATGTCACCCCATTAAATTTAACAATAAAAGAAAAAAAAATTCTTAGAGTGAGAAGCATTTGAAAAGGTCATGGGAAATATTCTCTAATAAAAAATAACTAACCTAAAAAAAAAAGAAATAGGAAAGAAAACATGGGCTGCAAAATGTATTTCTTATTACAATGTATAATATATTTCCAATTCCTTATTATAGCAGATGACATAGTCATGGTGATGCAGAGAGGAGAGGTATAGTAGCTTTTGAACATATCACAGAACATTAATTATATGCAAAAAAATATATTATTTAGTATAGGGAGATGTAAACATTGTAAATAGCATGTTACTAGCTTTACTGATTTAACGGAGGGAAGAATTTAACTAAATAATTAATATATATCAAATGCAATTTATATGTCAGATATCATGCTACTAATGTATTTCTCATAATCATCATTTAAATGTAATACATTACCCAGTTATGGAAATAATCAACAATTGAGGAATAATAGTTTAAGGAAACAACTAGGATTAAATCAGTTGAGGTGAAGAAAATTTTTGTGGAGAATTTTTAGTAGTAATTTGAAGAAAGAAAATAAAGTAGTTTTCCAAAGAGCAAATATTGGGAAATATAGACCACAGTAATTTAAAATTGGAGAAGTAGAGATTTTGTTTTAGTAAGGAAGGGTAAATGGATCTGTACTTATAGATTATATTATATTATATTTGGTGGAATGTATACTGTGACCAGAGCAGTGCTTCTATGTCCTACAAGGGGGAAGTGCAGGTACCCTTGAAGGGCCTTGAACAGATGCAGAAATACAAGTACTTTGTCAAGTATTTCTGGCCAAACAATACGTGTTTACATTATTTTTGGTAAAACAACCAAAGCTTCTTATGATTTTCTCTTAAGAAAATTATTAAGGATTATGAAGTGTGGCTATTCATTAAAAATTAGCCTATTACTATAGCTTATTGAAGCCTTTGATTCTGTTTGGGTTGCAAGAGACTGCTACTAAGTGTCAAAAGAATACCGCAGTGCATGGGCACATGCTTATTGTTTGAATTTTCATAAAAATAGTAAATTATACAAAAACTGCAAGATTGATTTAGCATGGACTGTATCACAAACATTAAAGAAGAAATTAAAGAAGAAAAATCATACAATTATCTTAGTGAAGACTTCTCTATTACTGATAACAATTCTTAGGAAGTCCAGAGTAAAAGAAAACTTACTTTACCTGAAAATGAATTTGGTAGAAGTAAAAACTTCTACCAAATATTATGCTTAAACATGAAATAGTAGAAACACTCCTTTAAAAATCAAATCAAGATACAGATGCCCAACATATGAATTTTTTTCCTTTTTTCTTTCTTACTCTCCCAGTCCCTGTCTTATTTTAGCAATCTGAGACTGCTCAGGAAAACAAAACAAAAAAGAAACAATTGGAATAGGAAAGAAAAAGATATTTGTGATTATTTATATCTAATATAATTAACAACAGAAAATTCCCAATAGTACACAAATTATTAAAATTAGTAAGAATATTTAGCAAAAATATTGCAATATTAGATATAAGAACAATCTACAAACCAACTGTAAATTTATACACACAAAAAATTAATTAGAAAATATATGAAAAGATATCATTTACTAGAGGAATAAAAATGATTAAAGGCCTAGTAATAAATAAAGAGATATAAAACCTGAATGAAGAAAATCTAGAAAACATAATTTGGTGATATTAAAGTCCTAACTAAATGAAGAGGTAGATCATATTTATGAATAGGACAACCCAATGACATAAAGGTCTCAATTCTTTACATATATATGACGTATAATTAAATGTAATTCCATAACAATCCTAAACACTTTTTTTATGCAAATAAGCAAGCTGATTCTAAAATGTATATGAAAGAATGAAGGGCCAAGAATAGTCAGGATATACCTAATGAAACAAAATAAAAGTCTTATTATAACTCTATAGTAATTAAGAATAGATGGGTATATAGATCCATAGAACAGAACAGAAAGTTCAGAAGTTGACCTATTCGTCTATGAAAATGTAACATTTGAGGGAGGTGGCATTGTAGATTTGTTGGAAAATAACTATTAAGTCAACTGGGACAATCCATTATTTATATGGAAAATATGTAACTGAATCTCTACCTCAAGACAAATATAAAATTCAATTCCAGGAATAGTTAGGGATTCCATGTGATAAAACAAAACTTTAACGTTTTTAGACAACAATTTTCTAAGAATATTTACAGGGCAGGAGAGAATTTCTTAAGCAATCACAGGTAATATAATATCAAAATGAAAAGATTGACAGATTCAATAAAATTAAGACTGTCTGTTCATTCAAAGAGACCTTAGGTAATAAATAAAAGATGAGCACCAAATTGGAAGAAGACATTTGCAACACTTATAACTAACAAAGGAATAATATCAAGAATATGTAAATACCGTAACTCCTACATTTCATTGGAGAAAGACAAACAAGGAACATTCATAGGACAAGATAGAAATATTAGAGTTCTTAAATTAGATGGTCTTTGGACCAGGTATACATTTTTTCATTTCTTTTCTTAAAAAACTGCTTTACTGAGATATAATTCACATACCATGCAATTCATTCATTTAAGGTGTACAATTCAATGTTTTTCAGTATATGCACAACTGTGCAACAGTGTGTTTTAGAGAATTTTGGCACCCTCAAAAGAAACCCGATACTCATTAACAACCACTTCAATTTCCCCCCATAGCCAATGCCCCTAGCCCTGTGCATCCACTATTCTGCTTTCTGTCTCTATATATTTGCTTATTTGGGACATTTCAAATGAATAGAATGGTATAATAATGGTCTTTTGTGTCTGACTCCTTTTATTTGGCATATTTTCAAGGTTTATTCATATTGTGGTATGTATTAAATACTTGATTATTTTTTATAGTTGAATAATATTTCATTATGTGGATATATTTCATTTATTCTTCCATTCATCACTTGGTGGACATTTGATTGTTTTCATATTTTAGATATTATTTGGCTATTATATACATTGATGTACAAATTTTTGTGTGGACTTATCCTTTTATTTCTATTGAGTCTAGAAGACCTAAGAGTAGAATTGATAGATCATATGGTAACTCTATGTTTAATCTAGGAACTGGCAGACTGTTTTCCAAAGTGGTTACACCCTTTTATATTCCCAACACCAGAATTCCAATTGCTCCAACTTCCCATGGACACTTGTTATTATGTTTTTTAATTATGGCTATCTCAGTAGATGTGAAGTGATATCTCACTGTGTGTTTGACTTGCATTTCCCTGGTAGCTAAGGATGTTGAGCATCCTTTCATGGGTTTATGGCCATTTGTATATTAATATCTTCCTTGGTGAAACATACATTCTTTTAAAATACAACTATTTTATTAAAATACAAATTTTAAGTCAAGTAGAATAAACATGAGGAGAAAAATTAAAAAAACAATTTATCTAGACAATTCTTTAGGTAAGCTTGGCTGTGAATTTGGTTCAGCATTTTTTTTAATGCCACAGTGGTAACTGTTGTCTATGGTCACAGTCTCAGTGGGTGGATCAGTCACAGAGTGAGGGAGGCAAAGTGAGGAGCATTACTGGGGAGGATGAACATGGGATGAGATTGAGTCTATTGCAAAATGGAGAATGATTGAATGACAGAGAGTTGTCTGTCCAAGTAAATGCTGGAAATATGTCCTTGTAAGTTCAAAAGGAAAGCACAGAAAAGTCCTTGGGTAAGTACACATGCCCTTGTGAAGCAATGACTCTGGTCACTCTTTTCTTTCCTCTCTATCCAAGGACTTTCCTGCTCCACATTCTAAGGATCCACTTAGAAAGAAAAAAGAAACAAAACAAAAAAATCTAAACTAGTTAAAAAAAAAATCAAACAACTTGCAAAAAGCCCCTCAAGAGTATGGTAATGTAAACACTGTACAAACCATTTGGCATAGCTTAACACTCAAGAAGACCTTATTAAAAATGAGTTTAAGAAAACCATGCATAAATTATATGAATTAACTGAACCGATGAAGGGTGAAATTAAAATAAATGTATTCAAATAAAGATAGGCGGTATAAGTAAGAAGAAATATAGTTCAAGTTCTGAGTGTTATAAAAATTGCATTTATATGTAATACAACTATCAAAATTATCTCAATTGAGCTATTGTTTCTTAATGTTTTAGTGTCTAATGATAAGGAGTAATAGAACAAATAAAAACTTCAATGGGGGTGTGTAGAGGAAATTGAAGCTATGGGAAACACAGTGTGACCTTCACAGTATGTACATATGTGCCTATGCTGGAATTATGCTATTGCCTTAGTTTCAGTCCCACCCTCATATCTTTTGTCCGTGACATGTGGCCTGGACTCTGTAAATCATATATCTCTTTTGCCAGCCAGCTCCAGGTTAGTTCTGCCATATAAGAGGATGCTCAGAGCCCACTGCAAGGCTGAAGGAGGAAGAATGGACACATTTCTTCGTGTTTGCTTCCTGTTCTTTTCAGTGACATCACGGCAGGGACCACTTGTTTCCATAGCAACAGTAGGTTCAAGTTTGCAGTTTTGACAACATTCCTAGGGCTCATCTCATTCTATTTCTTTTAGAGACACTAGCCCCAGCCAGAGAGTGTCCTATCCTGAGCAATGTGGTCCCCAGCTCTAAGAAGTCATTGGAGCTTCTAAACTGTAATAATTCTAACCTCTTCCCCGTGTTCTCAACTGTGGGGGTGGTAGCTTCTTTCTACAGTCGCCTATTCCATAATATTTACTACTCCCTTTTGCTTGTTTTGTTTATCAATATCTGGCTGGCTATCAATCCTTTATGTTAATCTCTGTAAAAATAACTGTAGTTTCTATTCTATATCCTCAGTGGACCCTTACTGATTGACTACATATAGTTGTTCAGTTTCTCAGAGCCTAGAGCAGTGTTAATTATTTTAATATACTAAGTCAAAAATTTTGTTTATATATTTAGCAGTGATAATGACCTACAATTGCCTTTCCTTGTACTGTCTTCTTTTTTTTTAATTACATTTATTGGGATGACATAAGTTAGTAAAATGATATGGATTTTGAGTATATATTTCTATAATACATCATCTATGTGTTGCACTGTGCTCACCACCCAGAGTCAGTTCTCCTTCCAGCACCATATATGTGACCCCCCCACCCCTTTTGCCTCTTCTACCAACTCCTTCCCCCTTATCCTCTGGTAGCTGCTAGACTGTTGTCTGTGTCTATGATTTTTTTGTTTTGGTTTGTTTTGTTCATTTGTTCCTTTCAGTTTTATATCCCACATATGAGTGAAGTCATATGAATCTTGACTTTTTCTGACTTATTTTACTTAGCATGATAATTGCAAGGTCCACTCATGTTGTTACAAATGGCAGTATTTCATCTTTTCTTAAGGCTGAGTATTATCCCATTGTATATCAAAGGATACTTTGGCTGTTTCCACGTCTTGGCCAGTGAATAATGTGGCAATGAACAGAGGGGTATGTATATCTCCACAAATAAATGTTTTCAATTTTTTTGGGTGGATACCCTGGTACTGTCTTTTTCTGGTTTTTATATTTAAAAAGTGTTTTGTTTTGTTTTGGTTGTTGTCGTTGCTTGTTTGTGTTTTTAGTTTTGAGGAGTGGGATAGAATACTTATTATTTAAAAAAATTAATTTTTATTGACATTGTTTTTCAGAGTAGTTTAAGGTTCACAGAAAAATTGAGGGTAAGGTAGAGATTTCCTGCATACTTCCTGCCTCCACACACTCGTTACCTTCTGTATTATGGACATCAGCTACCAGATTGGTATATTTGTTACAATCAATGAACCTGCAGTAACACATGGTAATCACTTAAAACCCATAGTTTACAGTAGGGTTCACTCTTGGTGGTGTGTATTCGATGGGTTTAGATAGAAGTGTAATGACATGTAGCCACTATAATGATATATGCAAAGTATTTTCTGCCCTATAACCCCCCTGTGTTCCACCTATTCATCTCTCCTGTCCCCTGAGCCCAATCCCTGATAACCACTGATCTTTTCATGGTCCCCATAGTTTCGCCTTTTCCAAAATGTCACATGCATATAGTTGGAATAGTAGAGCATGTAGCCTTTTCAGATTGGCTTCTTTCATTCATTAAATGTTCTGAAATAATTTGTATAAATTAGAATCATTTATTCTTTGAAGATTTATAGAATTCATCCATAAATCCATGTGAGGCTTGTACAATTTTTAAGATAGGTCTTTGACATTTCAATTTGTTATTAATCTATATCTTCTATTTTTTCTTGAGCCAATTTTGAAAATTTTAGTTTTCTTAAACTGGTATTCATTTTCATTTAGATAAGTAATATAGTATCTTTTTATAAAATTTTAAATTCATTATCTGTATTTCCACTTTTCATTCACAACGTTCTTAATTTAAAATTTACCTGTGTTTTGAAATTATGTTTCTCAAAGTTTTAAACGTGGTTGATCTTTCCAAAAATTACCTTTTGGTTTTATTGATAATTTTTTTTATTTTATAATTTTATTAATTTCCTTTTCAACCTCTAATAATTCTGACCTAATTTTCTGAGAGCGTTCTTATCTATGAATGCTTGGTTCAACAAATTTCACTCTCTCTTTTTTAAATAGTGCTTTAGACTAGCCTTGTGGATATGTCCTCATATACTCATTTTCAAACTCACAATAGTTTTATGCATCTTGTAATTTTTATTTTGTTTCTCACTTGACCTAAGAGTAATTTTGAATGTGATTAACAATTTCTATTATTTAAATTTGTTTTTTGTAGGAGGCCTGTGTTAATACTTGTTATTGTGGTTATTAATTTCTATCTTTTTTTTTTTTGTATGTCCTTGGAGGTTGTTATAATTTCTACTTTTGGGAACTTGTTGACATTTCCTTTGTGGCTTAATAATGCATGGTAAATTTTTATCCATGTACATTTGAAAAAAAAGTACAGAGTTTGAAAGTTGTGTGTAATATTTTCTATGTTCTAATTATTCTTGTTTTGTCATTTTTGAGAGAGCTTTGCTAACATCTTGCTTTAAGATTTTTATTATTCGAACCTCTCTATACAGTTTTTCTTTATATAAAATTCAAAGCTGTTTTGTTAGCTCCTTATAGGTTTATAAATATTGTGTCTTTTTACTAGAATCTTCCTTTTATTGAGGAATCATTTAATATTTTTGCATTAAATTTTTTGTCTTATAATTTTACTATAATTTACTTAATATGCATTTTTTAAATTCTTATTTTAGGTTTTCTGGTGTGCTGTCAGTTCTAATCAATTTATAGAGTTTTTTCTTTAAACCTAATCTGTGAGTTCCTGTCCTTTAGTAGATGAGTTTTACCCTGGTATATGTATTAGAACTGAGGATTTTATTTAACATTTTTTTGTGTGCTCACATTGGCAAGACATATACCAACTTTTTCTTGCTATTTTTCCCCCCTATTTGCTTTACTTGCTACATATTTCTCTTTACCTTCTTTGTAACTTGTGTTAGATTGATTATCAGCCCCCAATCTTCTTTTCTGTTCACTAATGATTTGAAAGATAATTCTATTTTGAGTAACTATGCCTAAATTTCTATAACACAAACATGTATTTTCCTGCTAAGGTTTAATTATTCAGAACTGAAATGTTCCCCATTAATTAGACAGGTACCTTTGCACATTTCTTATTTTTGTGTAGTTTGAATTTTACTTTGATTGCTGTTGTGATTTCATTTTTCTATTTGATCAACGTGTTTAGGAACTCTTTTTTTTTTTAAGATTTTTAAAAAAGATTTATTTATTGTTTTTGACAGAGACAGAAAGAGACAGAGACAGAGAGAGAGACAGAGAAACAGAGAGAAGGTAGAGGGCCTAGAGCAGTCTCCATAGTTGTACATTATCAGTTTTCGACATGGTTTTGTTCCACACAGGTGGGTGGGGGCCAAGCAGGGCTGGAACTGGGCTGGGGGCCTCCCACATGGGAGGCACGCCCCTTCGAGCCAGGTGCCAAACCGGGGGACTAGGACTGAACTGGGGGATTCCCACACGGGAAGCATACCCCAGTTCAGCATATGGGTCCTCACCAGCAGGTATCAGGATTCACTCCTCAGTTCCTGAGGCTGCAAAGCAAGCATTTAATCCACTGAGCCATCCCGGCTTCCCCACATTTAGGAAACTTTAAATATTGTTCATTGTTGTTCATCATTACTCTTTGAATCCCACTTTTTCCTCCTTTTTTTCTTTTCTTCCTTTCCTCTCTCTTCCCATCCCCCATCCCTGCATCCTCTAGTAATTTTTTCAGACTGGTTTTGCATGTGGTAAATAATCTCAATCTTTCTCTCTATAAATGGAAAATTCTGTATTTATTCATATGGTTAGTTTCTATTTCTGTAGTCAAAATTTCAATCTCCTCAACCTCTTGATTTTATTTAAGGATGAAATATTTTTTTGTCTCTTTAGGGAAATAATGTCTGTAATGATCAAAAATCTTGTCCTACTCTAGATTTTCTTTCTTTGCATGTAAATTTCTTTCTCTTTGTTGATTTCACATTGCTTTTTTATGGTGTTTGGCTTCTTTAAATATTTGATGAATCTTGTGCATCTTTGTAACTGAAATTCTCTATTAAACTTGGAAAAGGCAGTATCTGCTTTTGCAGTCTGCTTGATGAGAGAGGCCCAGGATCAGGTTTTGAATGGGATAAGAGGTGGGTAGAACTCCATGTTCAGAGCCTACCATTTGCCTGGGTGTTGACAGTTGCCAAAGATTCAATCCCTACCTGGTATTTTGCTACTGTCGTCTGTAGGAGAACTTTCTTGTTTGCCTTGCCTGGCCCTTGGGCAGCTCGGAGAGCTCAGGGTGAGGTAGGAAGACCTCAGCTTTCTCTTAACATTTCCGGAAGAGGAACAATAAGTATTTTCCAGAAAATACAAGATAAATGTAGGGCCATATCTATATATTTTTCATCTCAGAGAATATTAAAAATGGAGAATAGGAGTTGGGTGATTTTTTTTCATTTGTTTGCCAATCAGAATGCATTCTTTCTGTCATTCAGCCAAGTAAAGAGGCAAAACAACCAAAATATGTTTGCAGAGAAGATGGACTAATCTACACAGTGTTTTTTAAGTAGGCGATCTAATTTGTTTGTATTTTATTGTCTTCTGAATATTCTTTTAACTGATTTTGAAATTGATGAGAGCCATTTATTTGCTAATGATCCCAAAGGAACTTTGTTGACTAGGTTTAAATACAAAGCTTATATAGGAGGATTTGAAAGTCTGGTTAAAGAAAGCTGTCCTATTGTCTAATTTGTGGATTTTTACAGAAAGCATCCTTGGAATTTAATAGGTGATTTTTATTGCATTCAAGTGATCCAGTAAGAAAAATTCACAAAACTTTCTGGGCTGGTCCTCTGACATATCAACATTTAAGTAATCTGTGAAGTGTCAGTGGGTGTGTGCTTTTATTCTAGGAACCTTAATAGATTGTTAAGTGGGTGTTTGCCTCCACACACACCCACCTCAGATTTTCATTGTCACATGTGACTCTTTTCTCTTTCAATTTAAAAAATCCTTCAGAGAAGGATATTAGATAATATTCATTTCAAAGCCTACTATTCCATGTGACTGGCTTTATTTCCAATGCCTCATCTCAATATTTTATGCTATAGAGTAACTTTAGTTCTTCTATTCTCTCTTAGCGATCCTAACAATAGCTACTACTTTGAAGCATTGCTTTTTGCACATGTAATAATGCACACAAAAGTTATCTGTCAACCATGAAGCACTCTAAAAAATATTAGTCTTACCTACTGCTAATATTATCCATAATCTAATATGTTAACAACATCATTGATTTTAAGAACTTTAAGTTCTTATTAAATTAAGTTTTCAATTAAGAAATTTAAATTTTCCCATAGGTTTCCATAACTTATATACCCTGACTCTATCACAGGCAGGATTCCCCAGAAAGCAGAACCTAAAATAGAAGTTATTGTGTGGGAAGTCTCTTAGGTAATGTTTTTCTGATCAACACTTGTATAAAGGAAGAGAAAGAAACAGGATTTGTCAGAAGAAATCTGCAATGTAGTTTCCATGGAGTGTCTTGACCAATGCTGTGAATAATTTAGAAGGTGGAAAGACCTTCAAGCTGTCTTGATTTGGAATGAGAGAAACAGATGTTTAAGCCAGTCCCCAACCTTTTGGCACCAGGGACCAATTTTGTGTACGCCAATTTATCTATAGACAGGGTGAGGGACAGGCAGGGATGGCTTCAGGATAATTCAAGCACATTACATTTATCGTGTACTTTATGTCTATTATCATTACATTGTAATATATAATGAAGTAATTATACAACTAATTTAATGCCATGGCTGAGGTGACAGGAGCTGGAGCTCAGGCAGTAATGTGAACGTTGGGGAGTGGCTGTAAATACAGATGAAGCTTTGCTTATTCCCTGGCTGCTTACCTCCAGTTATGTGGCCTGGTTCCTAACAAGCCATGGACCAGTGCCAGTCCATGGCCCAGTGGTTGGGAACCCCTGCTTTAAACTTCCAGGTCTGTGGGTTATTGAATGCAAGCTGCTCTGGGAAAGGGGTTGTGACATTGCGTGAAACATTCTTCTTTTACGGAGGCAATTCTCAAATGGGAATGACATCTGAGGGGTGTTTGTAGGTGACATTCTGCATGGCTAAAGGATAAAATTCCTTTACTTCTAAAAGCGGTCTGGTGATTACATCATAGCATTTCCACAAATGGTAACTTTTAGAATTAGCTTATTTTTTTTTTATTGGCATTATGTTGTAAGTATAGATAAATTTAGGGAGAACAGATATATTAACAATCTTGAATCCTCTTTTCCATTGATATGTTATACCTCTCTATTTAGATCTTTAATTTTGGTCAGTAATATTTTGTTATGTATATTTGGACACATTTTTTCTAAAGTATTTGATGTGTTTTTGATGTTATTTCAGATAGTATACTTAAATTTTTATTTAAAAATATTTATTGCTAGTATATAGAAATACCATTATTGAATTGGGTATATTGGTCTTGTATGCTAACACTTTTCTAAACTTGCTAGTATACAGAAGTATCATTATTGAATTGTGTATATTGGTCTTGTATTCTAACACTTTTCTAAACTCACTTCTTGTCAGAGATTTTTTTTTCAGTAAATTTCTTAGAATTTTTTATGTTCAAGATCATATTGTTTATGAATAAAAACAGTTTTACTTCTTTATTTCCAATCTGTATGCATTTTATTTCCTTTTTTATTTTAATTTTATTTGTTTAATTGTTACATTTATTAGGATGACATTGGTTGGTAAAAATTACATTGTTTCCAGGTGGACAATTCTACATGACATCATCTATACATTGCATTACGTGCCCACCGTGCAGACTCAGTTCTCTTTACATCTCCAATTTTCTTTTGTTGCCATATTGCAATGTCTATGAGCTGCAGTATGATGTGGAGTAGAAATACTGAGAGCAGGCATCCTGCCCTCGTTCCCAATCTGGTTGAACAGCATCCAGCCTTTCATTAAGTAAAACATTAGCAAATTATAGTGGGTGAATTAAAATTCTAGAGTAGCAACATGAAAAATATGAATGAAGAGTCAATTGCTTAACATCCTCTACTCACATTAACTGCATCAATACTGGATATGACCAGTTGAAATAACTTGTAAATAATTGCCTGTGTCCTAGCTTTGAAAGAGATATTTCACATCCTTATAGAAACTCTTTTTTCAGAGTGATGATGGAATAATCGATTCTTTAGCATATAGAAGAAGCATAATGTCCTTCAAAAATTGTGTAGAGGAAAATTAAGTAGCTCTATCAGATATTCATCACTTATGTTCCCTGATGTTCATGCTGTGAGGGTTCATGCTTCATCTAGTCTTCTGACAAACTTGCCTGGGGTAAATCTTTTTGTCTGGCTCCCTTTTGAGGGGATATTGGACATGTTAACATTAAATTTATGGACATAACTCATATTTATATACTGTCCAAAAGCCAGCCACTACCACAAGAAAATGTATTAACATGAACATACTCGTGGGCTGATTTCTTTACTACCTCCTTCCAACCCGCCCCTGCTTATATAGGAAATCAACTTACTTTTAAAATCCCCTTCAATTAATCCCAGAATTTTTCAGGATAGTTTCTCTGTTGTGTTCAGGAACAAGGTTTCTCACTTTACACTACTTCTTCTTTCTTCTTTAGGTTTCACTTTCTTCTGCTGGTACTGCCCTTCCTGAAAATGTCAGTGCTTCTGCTGTCATTAATGGCCCACTGATTTTCCTAAGGAACTGTCCTGTAAGTACCTGAGTCTGTGAAGGGCTTTGTCATTTATGTCCTAAAGTGTCAGTGGTAGTGAGCAGAGTCTTACATAATATTTCATGAAGTCAGTTTCTTCAGTTGTTAATTACTCTTCCCTCCACAGGGGCCACATGAGGAGAGTGGTAAGTTCCTTGCTCTCCTCTCTGTCATCTTTGCCACTTCTCTGGTCTTCTCTACCCAGTCATATCACAAACAAGCAAACACAGATAAACATTTGGTCCCTTTAGTTAAAACAGTAATACCACTATGCATATTAATCCACCTGGAAGCCAGAGACAGAAAAACTTGGCTTCCGTTGGAAACCTGGCTACACAGCAATGCCTCCATTGACAGGAGATTTGACTAGAGTCAGCCAGGTTAGTGTTTCCATATGCAAAATCAACACAGCAATCAGTTACTGAAGACTGGTAGAGCAAAATTGTGGGGGATATTAAAATAAATTTCTAAGCAAAAAGTTTAATCTTTGCAATGGCTTGTATTTAGACCAGTTTCCACTTCACATGACATTTTGTTTTGTCACTACTTTTTTCAACTTCATTAAAACTCAGCTCAATATTTTGCAGGCACAAATATTTGTTCACTATAGTACAACACACAAATGTTTGATGTTTGACCATTAACAGGTGGACATTTGATTGGGAATGGAGTAGAGCTGATTGTGACATTCTATGTAAATGAGGAGTGCTAAATCTCATCAGTCCAAAAGTATACCCTCTCTAAAAACCCAAAGCTGTGCCCTCAAAGGACTAAAAGTAGCACTGGATGTTACTACTTATAGTCATTTAATTTAGTCACCAGTGCCAAGCATGATATTTACAGGGTGAGAGATAACATGAGCATCTTGTAAATATCAAACATGATCATTCTTTGCATCGTTTCTGAATCCTGTACTCTTAAGCATAATCAAATATTTTCTTGTACCTCTTTTTTACTGAATTGGAAAGACAAAAGCCAGAATAAACAAAGATACCACCTCAATATTTAGTGATAATTTAAAAAATAAATATAATAGTTATTAATCTAATTTTTAATAACTGCAAATATAATAATGCCTTCTTCTAAAGAGATAAATATTTATTCATCAGACAATTTTCTGAAATCCTCTGCTCATTTATCAAACTGAAAAGTTCTGATGAATAAATCAGTTAAAATAAAAAAAAAATTTTTTTAGTATGCTTCAACTCTGAAAATTTAATGAGCTGACCTGGCTCATAACATATATAAACACAAATACATGTATTTCATCCTTTTATAAAAATTTGGCAGCAATACAGATATAAAAGGTTTAATCCACTATTTCTTTGCTGTCTCAATTACAGGTTTTTAAGCCCATTTTTTCAAGCTGCCACTGCATGTGTCATATCAGAAACTATGAAAAGTCAACATCTTGAAATAAATTGGGGTTTGGCGAATGGTAGGATGGAGCTGTAGCTCACAAAAATGAAAGCTTTTTATTAGCTCTGAAGAAAATAAAACCATCATGAGACTAGAAGTCTAATGGAGCTTAAGAAGGATTTTCCCCAGTTCGGTTGTGGATGTTCTCAGGCTGAGTAAAACTGGCACTGCCCAGATCAGATGGCAGTGACCTTCTCATTTCCTGCATTTGCTATCACTACCATCTCAGTCCTTGTTTCATACCTGCTGATTGGTTTCATGTCCTCCTCCCTCTTCTCTTCCTGTTAAAATTGGAGCCATTTTTTTGAGGTTGAGCTCAGGTCTGTCCTCTGAAGCCTTATCTGATCCTCCTGGTGTGATTGGATCTCTTCTTCTTACCTCTTAACAGTTCTAATCTCTACTACCAGCCATGTAATATGAAAAATAGAAGCATTGATGACTGGATTTTTTCCAGACAGCCCTCCTATATGCCTTGTCACCATTTTCTCATCTCCATTCTCTTACTAACCCAAATGGGTTTCTTTTCCCAAAGGGCTTTCCACAAATCTCTCCCATCAAGAGCATTAGTGACCTTCTTATTTCTGACTTAGTGGACTCAGCCTTCATCTCTCAACATCATTCAACTCAATTCACTAATTCTGTTATTCCTAATTTTTTTCTCTTCTTTTGGCTGCTATCAGACCAGTTGTACTCACTTAGTGTTTCTCTTAGGCTTTTCCCACTTTTTTTTTTCTTCCCCTTCATGTTCCTCTTTTACCCATCCTTGAAATGTTGGTATTCCTCAAAATCCCAAGTCCCTTCTTTCTTTAAACACTCACAATCTCTTTTATTGATTACGTCTACCCTATCAAGTAGTATTCATGAGTTCATTAGCCATCTTTCTGCTAAAAGGCTTCTATATCTCTAGTGTCAGCCCTGATCTTCCTGAGTTCTGAACTATAAGTCCAATAAACTATTAGATATCTCAAATATTATTCAATGTAGAACTCTTCACTTCCCAACTCTCCAAATTTGTT
The DNA here is from genome assembly GCA_004027555.1 of Craseonycteris thonglongyai. NCBI lineage: Eukaryota > Metazoa > Chordata > Mammalia > Chiroptera > Craseonycteridae > Craseonycteris > Craseonycteris thonglongyai. Next base: position 12,956 of record PVKE010016765.1, on the reverse strand, counting down.
TTTTCTCCCTTGTTCTTTCCCTTAGGATGACATCACCACCCACTCTGTTGTTATTCAAGTGGAACAAAAGTGCATCTGTCTTGACATCTCCCTTTCTATATCCAATTAATCATCAAATTCCTACTCAAACTTCCGGAATCCATGTTCTTCTGGCTAGATGTGTCTTGCTTTGCCTGCCATCTATAAACAGGTGGACCAGAGTTCTTGCTAAAAACTATTTTCTTGTGTTTGTTCCCATCCACCTGTTTCCACATACCGTAGTCCAATCAATTTTGCCACATTTATTTATGTCTGGATTTAGAAAATGTACCCTCCAAGAGGGTCAGTGTTTTGAAACTGCATAATCAGATTCTAATTTTTTCCTATGGTAGGTCAAACACCTCTGTTAGTAATGACAAATTAACTGGGCATTGTTTGAGTTATAGAAACTAATGTGCATGTTGCTTATAATCTTGAGGACAATGGAGCTTTTCCCAGTACTATGTGCAGTGCTACCACTTGAAAGAATGTGTACCATACATTTTGATGTTTATTAAAATAGTAATTGCATTTAATGTAGAAAGACAAATAGTGCTACAAAGCTTACAATGAAAATGCTGGGCAGAATACTGGTTATTGATCCCAAGAGGGTAGAGTACTGAGTGCCAGTTACTGATGCCAGGGGAGACTCCACACACCTCTGCTCCTGCATTTGGTATAGTCAGAATGGCCAGGGAAAACACAATGTAGTTGAGCACAGAAGGAACAGTAGAGATAGAGAGATAAAGATAGAGATAGAGAGCAAGACATGATAGAGGCAGAGATAGAGACAGAGCAAAATCAGCTTCCACAGTGGGCTGTGTGGACTCTATCTCTTGGTGAAAGAGTGTTCCAGCCCTGAGGCCCGTTCTCATGCTGCTTTTTGAGGGATAAAAAGATGGAGCATATTCAACTGCCTTTCCCAATAAAAACTAACATCTCCTCACCTTATCCTACCCAAACCCAATTTTTCACTTCCTAAAGGCAACCTTTTTCAGTAGTCCTTTCTTCTAGTGTTGCTCTTACATATCTAAATAAAATACATATACTGTGAATTCTTTTATTTTAAAGATTTATTTTATTGTTTGAGAGTAGATAGAGAGAGAGAGGGAGAGAGAGAGAGAGAGCTCAGAGCAGTCTCCATATTTGCACATCATTAGTTGTGACATAGTTTCATTCTACACAGGTGGATGTGGGGCTGCACAGAGCAGGAACTGAACTGGGGGCCTCCTGCATGGGAGGCAAGAACCTTAGCCAAAGAGCCATCCAGTGGTTACCAGTTGTGCTTCAATTCAGCATATGAGGTTTGCATGGGCTGGGGATGGGAATCAAACCTCAGTCCTCACAATTGTGAGGCAAGCGCTCAGCTGTTGAGCTATCCTTACATCCCCTATACTGTGAATTCTTGGTTTTAAACTTTAGATAATTACTTTTTGAGTACATACTTATTTTGAGTGTTTTGCATTCTTGTATCACTTCTGCCTCCTTGCCCCCATCCTCCTAATACAATTATATCATAATTTCTATTTAAATTAATGTTGATGGCTCCAGTGCCTGAATGGTTTTAGTTTTCTAAACCACCAGAGACTTAAATTTTTTAAAGTTTTATGTTAATGGAGCTTAGGGAGGGAGAAGAGAAAAAAAAAATCTGCCTTGTAAATAAGGCTCAGTCTTTCCTGTTTAACTAGAAGTCCATAATAAATGATTTAATCCAAATTCCTTGTAAATCTTCTCAAATATATTAAATGACTTTTTGTGGTTGGAAATGAGAATTATAGTTCATTCTTTATTAATCCTCCAAGATACTTTAATAATTAAGAGAGTAACATATTTCCTAATATTTCATAAGCCTTTTGGTTAAATGCTAGAATTATATATTAATACTTTTCTTGGATAATCATATTTAAGTTGGTTCATGAGGTTTTGTTTTAATAGTCTAAGTAATTTGATTTGATCTTATTAGAAAGCTTTTTTTTTATATCTTTTTTATATTTATAGAGAGTAATTATTTTATCTTCAGTGCATATTTATTTTTATTTTACTTTTGACAGATAGAGAGAGAGACAGAGACAGAGAAAGCTAGAGAACCGAACTGTGGGAACTCCCCCAGTTCAGCATGTGGGTCCTGCCTGGGCCGGAGCCGGGATTCGATCCTCGGTCCTCGTGGCCTCAAAGCGAGCGCTCAACCCGCCGAGCTGTCCCGGCTTTCCCTAGAAAGCTTTTTGAAATGTAAGATATAAGGTATTTTTAAGATGTGACTCTTAGATCTAACATTTAAAAAACAAACAAACAAACAAACAACGATGTCCTAGCAAATGTTATCAGAATTAATTAAACGTGAAAAATTTATAAGCATTTACTCTGAACATAGCTTGGGTCCTTGGACCATAAAATATTGGAAAGAGCACTTGATATGAAGTTAATAAACCTGGAATTAAAAAAAAAATTTTGTTTGACCTCAAGTTATTAATCTGTTAAATAAGGCTTAATCTAGTTGGCCAAACACTAATAGTAAATTATTCTTTGATAGTTCCAAATATATAGAAAGAGACTAGATATACAAAGACCTGGGAAGCTGAAAACACAGCATTAATATCAAAAAGGAGAAAATATAACTCTCTTAGTTTGTCTCCTGTTTTCTAAAATCTTTTTGCCCCCCTCCCCCCATTTTCTCATTTTTAGTAATCTTACTAAAGTGAGCCTGGGATCATGTCATTTTCTAGCTCAAAAATCTCTCCATGGTCCACAGGATGAATACCATCACTCCTTTTCTCTTAACCTTTGATCTATGTCCTATATACTAGCCATTGCCAATTGATTTTACATTTTTCAAAAACCTTGAGCATAACAAGTACTCGCTGAATAGTCACTGATTTGAGTGGAAATGTAAACAAACCAAGATGGTATGATGCCTTTTCATGTGCATAGCTCATGTTAGTCCTGAAACCTTCCTCAAATTCTGGTCTATTGTTATCTTTTATGTTGATGGTAGTAGTATTGCTCAGATTTTTTTTTTTTTTGGTAGGTCAAGGTATGGAGGTCAGTGGGAAGAAAGATTTTACGAGTAAGATGACTCTTAAATAGTTGAAATCTGTGCTATTCTAGTGCAAAATTATAAGTGTTTCTTCAATCTTTAGAGGAAAAAATTATGAATAGAGTTTGCTGAATTTTAAATGTTTTTCTCAGATATCTTTCATATGTTTTTGATGCTAACTTACCTGTACTCGGACTAAAGTAAATGATGATTTCTAATTTATGACAAAATAACATTTTTTATGGTTTTAAATTTGTCATTATTTTTGTGAGGCTTTCTATGTGGTTACTCTAGGAACAAGCTATGAGTAAAAGCAAGGGAGGCATGAAAGGACACATATTATGGCACCTAGATTGGGAAGAGTCTAAGCAGAGAATAGAGGAAACAAAATTGAGGGCAATTGGTAGGCAATCCATGAAGGAAAGAAACAGAATTGGGAATGTAGACTCCTGAGCTGGAAAACATGTTACCACACGATGAAATCCGGCTCATGAAAACAATTTATATGCTTCCTTTTGCTGTTTCATTAACTCAGAAATATTTGGCTTTTCACTGTTACTATGGAAGCATAATAGGAAATATAAACTTACTGGTACAAAACAAGAAATAACCTATATAAATGACAAAAGGACTAGAAAAATGACATTCATTTTGTTCTTCTTACTACAAATTCTAATTCTCCATGATACTTCCCTATTTACAGAATATTCATTTAAAAACTTTGGTGATAATATTATGGTGTCACATCAGCATTTGAAACCAAATGATCAATGGGTCATATAAAAACGGCGAGTACCTAGTAGATTTTGTAATATTTTAAGTCACATTGATGAGACACTTGATAAGAATAGGATTTGCTTTTGTTCTCGCATCATCATTTGTTTTGAGTAAAAGTAGGAAACAAATAACATAATTTGCATGATGAAACCATTGAGAGCAAATCACTGTCATTCATCAGAGGTTTTTGTATCATTTTGACTTTCAGTTTAAATTCACTCAAGTTTATTTCTCTCTTTACCCTAACTAAACAATGCTTTTGATTTATTCTTACCATTTAGTGTCGTATAAAATAACGTGTTCCACTAGGGAGAGAAACAATTTGTCAAGTAGAAACTATATTAAGTGAAACATTCTCTCTGATATGTTTTTAATTAGTTTTATTCCCATTTTGCTATTGTAATTTTTCCGCCTGCCAGTAGAGATGAGGCACCATTTCATTCTTATTCCTTTGGTTCATAAACCCCCAGGCTTATTTTGCCACAGAGTGTTCAACTATCTCCATCAGGAGAAATGAAATCAGATCAGGACGGGAGACCCTGCAATGGGACTCAACCAAGAGATCAGACCATCCATGAGTCAGTTAACAAGCACTCCTGAGCACTAGTCTCCTTCATTAAGCATTGTCCTAGGGGTTGTGGGGAAATGTAATTCCTACACTTTCTTGCCTCTTATGGCAGGAGTTTTTCATATAGGGCCCATGAACCCATGTGAGGCCCTTGGGTAGAATTCAAGTGGTCTGTACAAATACTATCTTTTTAATTCTTAATCACTAGCTGAGACTTAATTCCTTTAGTTATGTTTATAAGCACAAACTATGGTAGTATTAAGAGTATCTGTGACCTTCTCACCAACAGAAATTACAGATAGTTTTGTATCACATTACAGTTGTTGCAGATCTCTGGAAATGCCATTTATGCTTTCTTGCTATTTTAAAATCAGAGTAGTTATTAGACATGTGGCTCGAGTTTGCTATTTAGTACATTAATGTGGGAACACATATATCATTAAATCACAATTTTTTCTTTTGATTATTATTTTATATTGTATTTCAATTTACTTGTTTTTTGTAATCATCAGATTATAATTTCTTTTATACGTCAAAAACATTAGTCTAAGTGGTCCATAGACTTCAGCACATATCCAAAGGGGTCAGGGACACAAAGAAGGTAAGACTCCCTATTGATAATTATCAGATTTGATAATTTCTTTATTTGTTCACACATCCAACAGAAAAAGAGAGAATGTGGGAAGAAGTTAAATTTAGAGGTTTAATTTTAAACACTTCTCCTTTATGTATTCATTATATTAATAAATAAGAGTTATTCATTAAATATCTTGACAAATCTTTCTGTCTGTTGTTGCTTATTAAACCTTTAATCTGTTGTCTTGTGACCTTGGGATACTACTTTACATCCCAGCCTTGCTTATCTTTGTTGGATGGAGGTAATCATACTTTGTTTGTTGTTTTTGTTTTATGTTTATGTCTGAGGGTTATGTCCTTGGCTCATCATAAGATCTTAAAAAAATATTGACTGTTTGGAAATCAAATAATATATTTACAGGCAATTAGAAAACTCTAAACATTATACAAATATATACATGCCATGGATTACTATTATGAATGTTATGTGATAGAATGTAGAGGAGTTAACAAATTCTTAAAAGAAAACTCTTCTCTGTGAACTAACAAGTGCTATTTCATTGTTGGATATTCTAAATAATATCAGAAATGATGCCCTGTGGCAATTTCTAATGGGAATATGTTGCTTGGAAGTGTTACAGCTCTCCATTTTCCAGGATATGATGTGCTACTTGTCGATTTCCTGTTAAAAACAGCTCTCACGTGGTTAATAGCACAGAGCATTTCCATAGTCTGTGGATGGTGGAGGGAAGGGGGCACTAGCATCATCTGGTGTACTCATAATGGTGCTCCTGTGACCAGACATTTTTTTCTCCATAGTTGACAGAATTACTGTTATTTCTCCTTGCAGAGCTGGGAACATGTTATACTGGTAGAATTAGAGAACACCCTGGTCCATCCATCATCTTTGCTCTTGCAGACATTATATTTTCAATATGGCTGAGAGACCAAATTTTTCAATATAACAAATGTAAACTTTTCTAGCACCTAATATTGTTACTATGGCCAAAATACATAGTAGAAGTTGAGTGTGAATTTCAAAGAGATGGTTGTAATGCAACACCTCTCTTGTTACTTAAATCAACATTGCAGCCAATATATTTTCAACTTTAGGTTGATGGTGATTAACCCAGCATCCCCCATGTGCAAAATATTTTCTACTGTTTTTTATTAGTTACTGCTCCCCAAGTCCCTTGTTGGTGCTGCTGTCCCCTTTTTGAGCTGTTCTGAGAGCCTGGACTATGAGACACATCTCCAACCTTACCTCTTTTACTGCACAAGGTTAAGAGGATGGGGGATCAACATGTAAGAACAAGAAACAAGAAAGCTTTGAGGCAGACAGGTAAGCATTCTCTTTTCAAGAGGTTTCACAGCTAGCATTCATATTTCTCCTAGCAAGAATAGTCAAAATTAAGATATTTCAGTTTAAAGAAATTGTGTTTTATTGCCTTACTAATTCAGTGCATTTTAATGGCAGGATTTGAAAAGGTACAAATAATCCTTGGCATGCCCTGAACAATAAGAAATAAACTTCCAGGAGGTAAGAAGCAACAAGGAGCATCTGGGAGACATTAACATAGTAACCCTGCCATTCCTCACTCCTCCACTCTACCATCAAATCTCGGTTTCACATAGCTTGGAGTTTGTAAACCATGCCAATATATACTTATTTTTAATATGGTTCATTTTAAAGTACATTGTTGGTTTGGAGAGATGAGAAGAAGAAGAGAAGATCGACTTTTGTGGTGTGATTTAGAAGACTTGATACAGGTGAGCAATATGCCCTTCATTTCATGAACCCTGTTGGCTGTCAATCGGGACAAGAGTAAAGATCTTCCTTAGAGTAACTACATTCTGACATTAACTGTGTCTTGATGGAGAGCAAAGCATGTGAGTTATAAGTTTTGGCCTGTGAGCTGTGAAAGATGACTCAGAAAATGTAACCTTGGAGAGCTAACTGAGGAAATGCCTCTGACTGCTAAACCCTAAACAGATGCACCTCATTTCTATTTTGGGCTCCTCTTCAGATGTCCAGACTGGCACAAGCCAGCCACCAACCCCATTTCTGATGACTCCTATTGCAATGGGCTGACCACTCATGGGAATATGTGGGGATGGTTAGATGAGAGCAGGGATAGGTAAGGAAAAAGGGATAGTTTTAGGCAACCACTACAGTAGTACCTAGAAAGGACTACAAATAGAATATAACATGGGAGGAAAGTAGTAAAGAAAGGGTATTAGGGGGAAAAAAGAAGTTGGCAAAATTCAAAAATATTTCTGAAGAATTTTCATAATCAGTAGTTACTTTGTGGATGTTGAATAAGAAGGACAAGATAGAAAGTTCACATGATGCAACAGAGGCTGTAAAGAAAGGGAAAAAGGAGAGAACATGAAGTATCTGAAAATAAGCTTTACAAGAATTGCATGCTAACACTGAATACTCATTTTGCTCTCCTTTCATTTGCTCAAAGTCTCCTGGGGGGGGGGGGGGAGGAAAAAGTACATGCCAAAAAAGGATTTAAAAAAAGGTCAATAAGCACAAAGAAATGAGAAAGAATAAAGTAATAGGACTTAAAAACAATTCTTCTTGGCATAAACCTTCAATTTTATTTTTATAAGAACTTAAAATTATTTTCTTGGCAGCAAAGCTATTGATAAAATTGAAAATGCCATCTTAAATGCTATGTTACAGATCATGTAGTCTCCCTTTCATTTTAGCGATGGGACCAGAATCTTAAAGATTTTTTTATTTATTGTTTTGAGAGAAAGAGAGAGAAAAAGAGAGAGAAAAGGGACCCAGAGTCAAGCCTCCATAGTAGTACATCATTAGTTGTGACATGGTTTCATTCCACATAAGTGGATGTGGGCCATGCTGGATGGGAACTGAACTGGGGGCCTCCTGCATGGGAGGTGAGAAGCTTTACCACTGAGCCATCCAGGCAGTTACCAGTTGCACCACAGTTCAGCATATGTCGTTGCATGAACTGGGGCTAGGAATCAAACCCGGGACCTTGAGATTGTGAAGCAAGCGCTCAACCTCTGAGCTATATTCAGGCATCCTGAGACCTGAATCTTAGAGTGATATTCCCAAGGTCACAAAACCAATTAACAGCCACTCAGGAATTGAAATTCTGGTTGTTAGTCTAGAACTAGGGGCTATAGCAATTTCTTTCCCTTCTTAGTAAAACTGATGAGGAAAAACAACAACACAGGGTTTATTGACTTGCTTGAAGTCAATCAACACATTAGAAGAAAACAAGTGCCTATAACCAGAGTCTCTTGATTTATGGTTAAGTGCATGAGTTTACCTGATATGACACCATCAATGGTTTCAAAGGTTGAGTTCTCTGAGACGACCTGGAGATTAGTGGGCAGAAAGCTTATTAGGGAATTATCTTGGAAGCAACACCCATGGAATGGAAGGAATGGAAGCAGAACTGGGCACAGAGGAAAGCTGAGTTGTGATGCTGTCTAATGAATGTCATAAGTGGTCCAGTGTCAGGGACCAACTGGGACCAGCCTGGCTAAATACAAAAGTTACTCCATTTTAAGAGCCGACTCCATCTTGAGAGATAGGTTTCGGTTTCCCCTAAAAGGAGAACGATTCTCAGAAGTCACATGCACCCCCTGTGGTCTGGCCTGGAGCTAAAGGTAACTTACTTCTCCCGTATGACTCCTGCCCCTCCCTCACTTAAACTGCCCGCTAGAGCCCGCCAATCCTCCGCCAATCCTAAGCTGCCACATACCCCACAGCCAATCACCTTTTGACATATACCCCGCCAAGCAGATAGCCCCGCCCTCCTTTGTCCCTACTGCATATATACCGCTGTAACCGAAATAAAGTTTGGAGGCTTGATCAGAATCCTGTCTTGCCTCCATTTCTTTGTGTCTCCTGTCTCTTGTCCTTCATAGGTTCCCCCTCGAGCCGCGTTGTCGTGCCCCGCTGGACGGGGCACAATTGCCCGGGCACAGTCCAGGGCAAAGTATGAGACTGGGATGGTCCTTGAGGATGGTCATAAGTTGAGACAAAGGGGCTAGGCCTTTGTAACCCCAATGATCGGTCTTATTTGCTACACTCAGGGAAGATCTATGACTGAGCAAGGATACTCTCTTCAGCCAAGGCACTTCACAAAGCATGCTGGTAACAGTTACAGGAGCTGGTAGAGTAAGATCTTCATTCCTATTGGGGCATCTTGGCAGCATATCAATGAACTGCTTATACCCGTTGAGTCCCATTTTTTCATATAAATATTGGGGATCAATTTTCCAGGATTCCAGTAACTTTATTTTCCTGAAGGAATCTTAGAAGAATAATGTTGATAGGATAAGCTAACACCCCTGTGAATACAGCTATTTTAAGATCTCAAGTGATATTCACCATCCTCCTCCTCTTATGTTCACTCTAGACTTCCCTCAGCCTCTATGGTCTTGTGTTACTGGTTCTGTGAATGCTTCATCTTCATTGTACCACTTGTACCTCTTGGTGTATTAGTCCTGGACCCACCTGACCTCATGACTTTGTGGTCTGATGGTAACTAGCTCAGAATGAGCAGCAGTTCAAGCCTCATGGTTATTTGGTGTCCACAATCAAGCACTACATTTCTACCTAGACCCAGTATCATTCCAAGAACTACTTTTTAGAAGGTGTATAAATATTGGCTGTCGATAGCATGGCCTTACTCCAAAACAGTGTTGTGTATCTCCCATTTGGGTGTCCTGTAAACACCATATGGCACCTTTTCTTATCATAGATATTTCTAATGCTATGCCATATTGGTGAGTTATGTTACTCAAGTGACAAGTTATACTTGTTTCCCTTAGATCTTTAATGGAAACCATTAAGTCTATGACACTTCCCTTGGAATGTGATAGCTTATTAGAGAGTGCTCTGGAAAAGTTTCTTATAGAAGAGAAGAGAAAGGAAGAATAAGTTTGGGCAGAAGAAAAAGTTGGGCTAAGATACAACCTCAGTGAATGCCACAAGCAGACTCATGGGAGCTGTTGGTACGAACTAGACTTATAGAGCTATCCTGAGATGAGGTGAGGAGATTGGGTATTTTACTCTTGTGCTGACCAATCATTGAATATAGGATGTCCAGGGAAGGAGCGTAAACAGCTCTCTTCAACCAAGGCACTTCTAAAGGAGGGGTGATAGCTGAGGACTGTCTCCTGGTAACAGTTCCAGCAGTGGGGAAAATAGATCCTTCACTATTGAATGTGAATTTAGGAAGTGTGTCACAGAATCATCTATCAAATGAAATACAATGTAGCATGACTTTTAAATTAGAATAACTTGGTATTTGTGTTTTTTGGTAAGATTTTTTTCACTTAGCAAATATTCTCTAGGTCCATCTACATTGTAGCCAATTTTAAGATGTTATTCTTTTTTGTGGTCCAGTAATATTCCATTGTATGTATGTACCACATCTTCTTTATCCAATTCTCTGTTGAAGGGCACTTAGGTGGCTTCTACATCTCTAGGGGATGCATATATCTTTTTGATTTAGTGTTTTGTATTTCTTCAGATGTGTGCCCAGAAATGAAATTGCCAAGTTATAAGGTAGTTCTATTTTTAATTTTTTGAAGAACTTCCATACTGCTTTCCATATAATTTCATTCACATGTGGAATCTAAAGAAGAATAATCGAACAAACAAAACAGAAACATACTCATAGATACAGAGAGAAAAAATTGATGATTGCCAGATGGGAAAGAGGTTGGGGGCCTCAGTGAGAAAGATGAAAGGATTAAGAAGTACAAATTGGTAGTTACAAAAGAGTCCTGGAGATGTAAAATATAGCTTTGGGAATACAGTCAATAATATTGTAATAACTATGTATAGTGCCAGGTGGGTACTAGACTAATCAGGTGGATCGCTTCATAAATTATATTAATATAAACATCTAACCATTATGCTATACACCTGAAACCAATATAAAATAATATTGAATGCCAACTATAATTAAAAAATGTTAAAAAGTAGAATAGTGTAGTTTATATATATATTTTGAAAAAAGAGGCTTTTAGAGGTTTGCAGTATATTTGAAATAAAGGATAAGAGAAAACACACAGGGTGGGGGCGGAAAGCAAAGAGCACTACCATCACCTGACTACAGAAGAATGCCACTAACCATTAGCATGATAGACAGACACAGAACTCCGAAGAGAATGGTATTCATAGACTGATAAATGAGTCTGGAACAAATGAGTTCCCATAAATTGCCTACATGTAGCTCAGGCTAGCATAAACTATTTGCCTCAGACTGGCTTCCATTTGACTTGGACAAGAAGAGGCACTTCACCTTAGGGAGCCAACTGCAGTTGGAGTCTATTTCTGTGCACGGCTTAAAAGCTGCAGGTGGACTGGGGATCACAATGAACCCATTGCCAATGATTGTCTCCCATTGACATCTCTGCACACAGTGGTTTTGGACAAGATCTTGATACAATGGAGAATGAGTTAGTTGATAGTTTATTTTGCTGTGCAAAAGCTTTGTAGCTTGATATGATCCCACTCATTTATTTTTGCTTTTACTTCCTGTGCTTTTGAGGTCAAATTTGTAAAATCCTCTCTGAACCCAAGGTTTATAAGTTTAGTAGCAATGCTTTCTTTTATGCAGTTTATTGTTTCAGGTCTTATGTTTAGGTCTTAGATCTGGTAAGTACACAATGCAATATATAGATAATATATTATAGAAATGGGCACTTGAAACCTATACAATTTGACTATCCAATGTCAGTCTAATAAATTTAATAAAAAGAAAAAGAATATGAATTGGGTTTATCTTGTTAGACTTAATGTCTTATATTATTTAAATGATGAGGAAATGGATTTAATAAGGAATTTCAAAAGTGATAACACCTGAGAGGCCTTTTCTGACTTCCCCACTTAAACCTTACCTTTCTCGTTTTTCTCTGTTTCCTTACCCTATTTGCACTCATTACTATCTGCTATATAATATGCAGTATTTATTTTTGGGAGTAATGACTGTATCTTCCATCTCTATTTGGAATATGAGTTTCACGTAAGCAGGGAATTTGTTTATTTTGTTTATTGCAATGTCACTAACACCCAGAAGAATACCTTATACATGGTAGGTACTCAATAAATATCAGCTAACAGATAGACCAAAGAATATGTCATACCCTATTTGGTTAATATATCTTTATGCTTTTGGAATACATATTATTAAAGTTATAGTCATCAATCTGGTTAAGAATTAATGGTTACTTTTGGTTAATTCAGGACTAATATTGCTGTGATCTTTTCATCTATAAGAATTTCTGAAGTTACAGTCAGAAGAGTTAACTATGGTTAATACCTTATTAAATACTTTAATTTCAGCCACCAGAGATATCTACGTTTAGCATTTGTTCTGATTTTGTGGCTCTTGACAGCTACTAATTATGCTTCTCTAACATTGATGGTGATGATGGTAATGATGAGAGCAAGTAATATTCATTGAGCATTCTTTTTGCTACTCACAGTGCTAAAAGTTTGGCATTCACTAACTTATGTGATGCCCACTGCAAGTCTATGAGGAGAGTTTACCATTTTACTAATGAGAAAACTTAGAGAAGTTAAGTATCTGAAGCTATACAGCTGGCTGGTGGTGGAACTAAGCATTTAACTGGGTTGAAACTTACACCAAAATCTGTGAATTTAACTACTAAAATGTTCCAAGGCAGTGGTGAGACAAGAGAAGGGAGAATGAAGAGATATAATTTGAAGGAAAATATATTCCATACTCCCCTTTCAAGATTGTGTGTGGGGCGAGAGGGAGGGAATGGTTGAGAGTAGTTTAGAAACACTGTGTTCTGGGAAAGCCGGGACGGCTCAGCGGGTTGAGCGCTCGCTTTGGGGCCATGAGGACCGAGGATCGAATCCCGGCTCCGGCCCAGGCAGGACCCACATGCTGAACTGGGGAGTTCCCACAGTTTGGTTCTCTGACTGTCTCTGTCTCTGTCTCTCTCTCTATCTGT